>JAODAL010009918.1:0-107995 GCA_025379985.1 Phyllomedusa bahiana
GTTGAAAGTGTAGACCGTTGACTGTAATAAGGGGTCAGGGCAGGGTATATTTGGGATGGTGGAAAGATGAAGATTTCGTTTTTCCACATTTAGTTTTAGGAAAGACTTTGATGAGAAGAAGAGGAAATGGCATGTGAACATACCCTAATTTTTAAGGAAATCTGGCAGTAAGGGCGACATGTTCCAAAAGTTGCGTCTGTACGCCTGTTTTAATGCGGCATAAATTAGTGTACACTGGAAAGGTATTTCCTTATGTGTTGTGCAATGGTTTTGTTTAGTGGTGATTTTGCGACTGTCGGGATGTTTATGGCTTTGCACCTTTTTTGGCGGTTGTTTCGTTTGAGGCGCATGTTTGGGCGCCATTGCCTGTGTATTCCTAAACACGGTGCATTCGGTATTGCTACGCATTTTTTTTGCACGTTGGGCTTGTTTTGAGTGCATGTTCTTTTCGCAGCGTCTATATGGTTTGGGGCACATGCTAGTTACTTGTATCCTAAACAAACGGGCATGTTGGCCAAATATGCAAAAGCAAAACCATCTTTTCTGGGACGCTCTGCTAAATTGGTCACAATATCCATGTAAACAGTGGAATTCAAGAAGTATTGACGAGGGACTAGTCACATAAGTGTCCAAAGTGGCCAATAGAGGTCAAAACACAGTTCGCGAAAAAAAAACCCAGATGTGGAGCACAGTTGTGAGCAACATTCCACATCAGAGCGCAAACAGTACGCGCACGATGTACAACTTCATCCAGCAGCAACAACTAAGTACAGGACGACATTCAAAAATGTACCACAGATGCAAAATAGGCTGAACTGGATGGACGTCTTGTCTTTTTTCAGCCTTACAAACTATTTAACTATATGAAAAAAAAAAAAGGGGGGCGCATTTGCAAAACGCAAGGTTATGCGCTCACATTTTCACAAAGAACAATGCTCTGAACGTATAACAACCAGGAATGATGGCAGTTCGGACGATGCAAATCAGACGCCACGTACCAGCAAAGAAGCGCATACTTCCGCACGACAAAAAGGCGCTGTGCGTCTACAAACAGACATAGAACACACCCGACAGAGTAAGCCCCATAGGAATTCCTATGTGGCTTACTAAGTCGGATGTGTTCTATGTCTGATTGTAGGCACATCACGCCTTTTTGTCGTGTGGGAGTATGCGCTTTTTTGCTGGTACATGGTGCAAAAAGAGGCGCATGCCGCCCCACCACAAATGGCGTACAATGTGCCAAAAACCTACGTACACTTTCCCCTACACTAAAAAATCTAGAGTGACATACGCCAAAAAAAACAACGCTGGCGTGATGCGACATGTCGCCCTAAGTGTTCAATTTCCCTACAGCATCACCCCAGGGGGAATAAGGCACTACACAGTGTCCACAGATCAATGAGTTGTCTGTGAAATGTGGGCCAGGACATGTTCTCCATAGCAAGAGACACACTTTGTAGTACTTCTTCACTCTGCCCTAAAGATGAGGATCCTGAACAGAGGAATTCTCTCTATAAATTTAGAATTTTTATGATAGAGTAAAAGAAAATGTATTTTCTAAACCTGAGAAACCCTTTAAGCACAGTACGTAACACATAGAATAATTTACTAGTACTGATAAGGCTAAAACACTAGAAGTAGAACCTTACATTGTGAGGCTATGTTTACCTGAACTATCATGGAGTCTACAGCAGTAAAGTGAAGCATAAAGTCAAATTAGCCTGCAGATTTGCAGCTTGTACAGTGTGGATTTGGTTGTGGCTTTAAATACAAATGAGCCCCATTTCAGTGTGGCTAATCTTTGTATAGGCTATCCATCGGGGAATTTGATGGGATTCACAACCAACAATTGTCATGGGCCTTCTTTTATTTTATGATATAATAATAAGAGGGAAAGTCAAAAATTAAGGCAGTAACTGAAAATTAAAGACTTCCTTCCGAAAACGTAACACTTAATGAATATCATTAGAAAAAACCTCTAAAGTTTACAAAAAATAAAGCACTACCCTTGTGGCACAGCAGCACATAACAAACCAATTTTTTTTCACCTCTTTTTTTGTGAATACATAGGTGGGTAAAATTTTTTACAATTTAGAAACCCTGTTTTTTTGTACCTCAGCAATTTTTTTTTCCCTATCCGGGTGAAATGCCAAAAAAATGTATAGAAAAATTTATTAAAATAACTTACCAACTCATTTTTTTTTTGGAGTGGTACTTGTCTTTTCTTTCATCAATAACCAATTTGCTATTTTTCAGGGTTTCCCCCTGGGTATCACTTGTATAATGGGTTGTAACAACAATAGTAATAAACAATAATAATTCTGACCCTAATTTTAATATGCCCCCGGTGTATCCTTAAACCCCTCCCCCCCCGAAAAGGCGCTCCGAAAACTTATGGCCTGTGACTCTAAAATCTGTCCCTGTTTTGTTTTTTTTTAATAAATGGTAGCCAAACATGAAAAATTCTGATGCCCAAATGCATTTCGTCCCCTAAAAAAGGACTCCTCACTGGACTGTAAAGATTTCAATTTTAACCAGGGGGTCGTGCGTGTTAGGAAAACAAACAACCCTTTACACCAGACCAATGTGCATTGAGCAGTACAAAATACAGGATTTATTATGTGTAAATATTTCACTCTACGGACATGTTCACGCGGCAGAGGAAAAAACCGGTCGTTTTCCGCCCGGGGATTTGCCCGGGTTTGTGTGCCGTGAAACGGCCGCGGGGGAAGGGCTTTTCCTTGCGATGAGCGGAGTAAGCCCCCCCCCTTCCATTCACATTTCCCCCCAAAACCGGACAAAAGAATGTGCAGTAAATGCTTTTCGAGCGGCCCGCGGGGGGGAAAAATCCCGACAGTGGGACTGCTGCACGGTTTTCCCCTAGAAGCCCGGTGTGCTCGTTCCGTCCCGGTTTTTTTCAGACGGTTGCAAAAACCAAAAAAAAAACCCGGCCGTGGGGACATGCCCTATATATATTACACAGAAAAAAACAGATGAAAAAAGATTGGTGTGTTATATGGTGCTGTGTGTTCATTTTTTGTATCCTGGGGAGATTTTTTAATAATATTTATTAAATGTTAAGTTTTAAGAAGGAAGTCTTTAAATTTCAGTGACTATTTTATAACAAAGAGAAAGTGAGCGCCCTTTCAAATGGTAATATGGGGTGCTACGTATGTTCCAAACAACAAATACCATACCAAAGAAAAAGATGACACACAACCCTGACTAAACAAAAGTAATACCTACAAACAATACTATTATCCAACAGACACCATATTTAAAAACATTTAAAACAGGCTCAAAAAGCCACAATGCAAAAAATATACAGAACAGCTTGAACAAATACAACAAGTGGTGGAGCTTTCTTTATTTTACACATCATGGATTTTAAATCTGCGCTGGAAAAAAAGTGGTTCACTGTGACACGGATTCCAAAGCAATGGGATGCAGATCCCACACAGTTTTCAAACATGTACTCAAGGCCTTGAACAGTAACCCCTTAACCCCTTTAAAAGGGGGGTTTTGCTCCTAAAAAAGTTTGGGTTTTAATTAAAGATCTTTAAAAAACAAGCAGTTTTTGAAATATATTTTCATTACAAAGTCCTACTGATTTTTACTACCCCGTTATTTAATTAAACTACTCACTTCTCAGATCTCTATATACCACCTTTGATCCTTATCTACGGGCTGTCGGGTCTGAATGACTCATCACCTTTGAAGACAGGTCGAGCAGAAGCCCCTCCCCACAAAATTTTTCTGTATGGAGGGGGAGGGGGAGGGGGACCGGGCGTCTTGTCCATGCGCTTGTTTAACCCTGTGTGTCCTCTTCCTCCTGCCCTACACAGATAGTTTTGGGCAGCATGACCCTTCTTTACTATAATCAATATGTCTTTGAACTGTGACTATACTAATATTATACAGATCGGGGGGGCAGTAAATACTTAATGTTCCCTTATTTGGGGCACATCCTGAGTATAGAAACTCCCTTGTTGTTGCTGGAGATGTGGAGACTTGTAAGCTAAGCAGGGGAAAATAAACACATGCATCCCCTCTGCTCTATTTGCACACCACTTTTACATCATAGATCAGCCTCTCCTTAAAAGACCCCGGGAGGCACACACAGGGGGAACTCGAGAGCAAACCCCCTCCCCCCCCCCCCCTGTATAGAATTACGTAGCTGCCCGTGTGCATGGGAGGGGGGAGAGGGGGGCAAACAGACAGACCAAGAACACCCCCTCATTCAACTTACCAGGACACTGACAGGCTGAAAGCCTAATAGACAACTCCTTTAAAACGACCGCCCACCATCTTTTGACGTCAAATGGGGCGGGTCTTTTTTTTTGAGCGACGTCTTTGATGTCGCTGCAGACATCGGGGGTACACACGCACTGATCCCAACATTCCTGCGAGCACCGGTGAGCGGGGGAAACCTCCGCAACCCAGTGCTTTAATCCTTTGAATGCGGTGGATCGTCACCGCCGCGCACTCAAAGGGTTTCCCCTGCTCCGCCCGGTGACCTGCAAGCCCAGGGGGCGGGTTCAACAGTAGCCCTGAGGGCCTAGATGGCCCCAGAGCTGTTGTGTAACAAACCATGACCAGGACCACTTTTCTGTCCGATCACTGCCTGGTCAGATTGACACAGATTATAATTTATTAGCATATATGAATTGCTAATACATTACTAAGGTAAAAAAAAAAAGAAAAATTTAAAACAGTTCTCCCTTCAGGGGATTAAAAAAAAAATAAAATAAAAAGTAAAAAAAACAAACAGAAAAAGTGTAAAAAATGAATAAAAAAATAATAAAATAAAAATAAATATTTAATGAAAAATAATTGTGCATGTATTACACACACAAAAAAAACCTACCATATTAGTATCCACACGACCGTAATAACCTGTAGAATTAATCTAACAAGTTATTAAGTGTGAAATGTGAATGGTGTAAAAAAAAAATTAAAAAAGCAAAAAAGTAAAAAAAAATAAATAAAAACAAATTCTGCAATTATTTATAAGTGAACTTAAACTATTCCCCCATAAAGTACAACTTGTCTCGAATAAAACGAGGCCTCATACAACTGCGTCATTGAAAAAATGAAAAAGTTACAACACAAAACGCAAGGAGGCAAAAACTCAAAAAAATTTCTGGTCATTAACTACTTTTCAGGCGTTCGGCTTAAGGGGTTAAAGGGGTTTTGCCACATGGCAAAATGCCTTTCTAAAGTTGGCTCATAGCAAGCTACGAGCCAGCCTCGATGAAGAAGGACACAACCGTGCTTGTGGAGCTCTCCCCAATTCATGTCTATGGGAGTGTCATGGTTCACGCTGCGGTCTCTGCTATGGACCACCAGCGTGCCCGTGTCTCCTGTGACCCGGCGGCTGTGCCGGCATCGTGTAGTGTCCCTGGCTCTTGTCACTCACCTGTCCCGATTTCTGTCAGTCCTGCAGCTGTTCCTGCTGGCAGGTTTGAGTCACCATTGCATCCTCCAGCCCCCTGGCGCCCTGTGCACGCACGTGCTCCCTCTAGGGGCACACGCGTGGCACTGCACGGCATTTAGAGACACAGTTCCTGTTTCCTGCTCAATGACTTGTGACTTCTGCCTTCATAAGGAACTTCCTCCCTGTTCTCCTGGTCAGTTCGTTGTTGTGTTTCTCCTGCATAGAGCTTGATCCCTTGGCTGCTGCATTGTTGCTGTAACCTGTACATTTATCCTGTACATTTACCTGTTCCTGCTGAACTCCTGACGGTGCACCTGTCTGCTAATCACCTGTTGATACCTAGTGTCATACCAAGTCTGCTAACATCCTGGGACTGTGCCATACGTTTACCAGCTACACCTGCGGTGCCCTGTTCTCCATTCCAGCACTTCGGCTACCCACCGCTTGTGTTACCATCTGCGCCCCAGTGGGCCCAGAGGATCCGCCATACCCGGACATTTCTTGCCGCCCCGGTTAGAAAACGTAACAGGGAGTTTCCAATATATCCGAACACACTCAGTTGGCTGTATTCAGAACTCCCCTAGAAATAAATGGGGAGGACTGCCACAAACATTAACCACCCCATTCACTGAGTTGGATCTGTAGCAATGACAAGTGGAAGTGGCAAAACCCCTTTAATGAGATTTAAAAAAATGCAACAAAAAATATGAGATTATATGAGATAACACAAGATTATTTAATATAAATTGTAATATAATATGGATATGTTATGTAAAAAGAAAAAAACACCTGTTTGGTAGCCAAATGGCCATAAGACATGATTATTATAAAAAATGAACAAAAAAATGTCGACAAAACTATTTTCTATATTCACACTGCCCATTATATATATCCATATAGCATGTAGATAGAGACACATATAATTATTTATAAAGTATCTCACAAAAGTGAGTACACTCCTCACATTTTTGTAAATATTGTATTATATCTTTTCATGGGATAACACTGAAGATATGACACATTAATACAATGTAAAGTAATCGGTATACAGCTTGTATAACAGTGTAAATTTCGTGTGCCTGCAAAAGAACTCACACAGCCATCAATGTCTAAACTGCTAGTAACAAAAGTGAGTACAGTAAAAATTGGCAAACTGTTCCCAAAGTGTCAATATTTTGTGTGGCCACCATTATTTTTCAGCACTGCCTTAACTCTCTAGGGCATGGAGGTCACTAGAGTTTCCCAGGTCCCCACTGGAATCCTCTTCCTCTCCTCCACGGTGACATCATGGTGCTGGTGGATGTTTGAGACCTTGCACTCCTCCACCTTCCATTTGAGGATGCTCCACAGATGCCCAATAGGGTTTAGGCCTGGAGACATGCATGGCCAGTCCAGCACCTTTATCCTCATTTTCTTTAGCAAGGCAGTGGTCGTCTTGGAGGTGTGTTTGGGGGGTTGTTTGTTGGAAAAACTGCTCTTTTCCCGTTTTTGAAGAGGAATTCTGCTTTGGGTTTATATTCGAGTACATTTGGATTTATGTTCCCTCAATGAGCTGTACTCCCCACAGCCCCCAGCCCAATGCCCCCAAACCTGACATCCCCTCACTAGCAGACTGTAGGTAAGACACACTTTTTTTGTATCCTACCTGGTTGCCTCCCCCACACACTTGGCACCAAAAAACTTATTTTGGGTTTAAATAGTCTTATCAACCACAAGACATGGTTCCCAGTAATCCCTGTCCCTTTGCCCGTTGTCTTCAGTGAACTGTTTTTCCCCTTTCTTGTCATCATCTTTAGAAAGATTTCCTTTTTGGGGTGCAGTTGTGCAGACCAATTTATGAAGTGTGCAGATATGGCTGAGACCCCCTCCCCCCCTCATCTGACAGTATCATGTCATTTTGAAAAGACAATCTCTGGATATGATGCAGAGCACATGCAGTCAACTTCTTTGGTTTAACATGACGAGGACTGTTCTGAGTTTACTGTGAAACCACTGTATGGTCCTGGGCCCAAAAGGGTGCACTCAGTTTCGGGTGTTGGTAAATTTTTTTTTGCCTAGGCCTTTTATTGGAGCAAAAATTCTTTTTTCGATTGTCAGAGATTTCTTTGCCATGATTTTTTCCCTGTTGAACTTCCCTTTACCAGGAATGAAAGTGATAACACCAAACTTAAAACAACCTTCCAATTCAACCTGAGCCCCTTTTAAAAACTAATTAGTTGCATGGGCACCCGGGGAGGAAAATGGCAAATTGGGCAAAAAAAAATTTGTCTGTTTTCCTTAGGAGTTAACTTTTTTCCCCGGATTTTAAACATTGATTTGGGTTTATTTGAGTTTATTTTGGGGGCACATCAAATTTTTCAAACGTAAAACTGACTACTTTGGGAAATAGGGAAAAAATTTAATCTTCAATGTTGCCCATTTAAAAGAAATAAACCCCAAAATTTACAGAAAGTTTAAAGGGGTTAAATCACCTTTTTTTGCAATACTGTTGTTGGGGTAATATATTTTATAAATATATTAATTTTTAAAATTTTTTATACACATAAAAATCCCTTTGGTATAATACAAAAACACAAAACCCCAATATTTTTGATACTATATATATAAAACAGAACATAATTTCAACAAAACAACCAAAATTTTACAAAGCACACCCCAGAAAACAAAAAAACCACAAGCCCCCATATTAACCCCACACCAAAGAAACATATATACACACTATATACACACACACACAGATACATATACACACTATATACACGCACACAGAGATACATATATACACCCCTATAAAAGGGAAACCCTACAATTTTACAACACAATAAAACCCCAAACACCCAAAAATACATAAACACACATAATATATACATTTTACACATATATACCCTTATATATAAAAAAACACCCCACTATATACATTCACACATAATAACCCAAAAAAATACAACACACGTTTTTAACACACACCCCACATAGATACAAATATTTTAAACCCCACACGTTATAAAAACCCCACACACATAGAGTACAAATATATACACCCCTATATAAAACCGCACCACAAAGGAAAAAATATAAACATCCTATATACAATTTACACATAGATACATATAACACCAAATGTATTACACGCACCAAAACAGGGTAACATCTAATAACACTATTACACCACCCCGAAACATAAACACCCCTATATAAACCCCCCGGGACACCCCAGATACCCTATCAAAACACCCATATAACGCAAAACCCCAAAACCTATATAAAAACACACAAAAACGAACACATAGATACCCTAAAAAACCCCCACCATATACATGGAAAACATAATACAATAAAAACACACACCCCAGGGCCGTTTCCCAGGGGGGGGGCAGGGCGGGCCGCGGCCGCCCTGCCCCCCCCGGCCCCGGGGCGCCCCTGACCTTTTTGCGCGAAACCCGTTTTAAAAACAGTCGCACAGAGCCACATCTGGGAGGGCGGGAGGGGGGGACAAACGTTCCCCCTCCTGACCCTTTCCCCCGGTAACAGGTTCCCCCGGGGGGGCACAAACTTTCACCGCGCCCCCTGTGAAGCTCGAAAAATTCTCCGCTGGCAGCTCTGCCCGGAGGGTTTCCCTGGGGGCTGCGTGCAGCGTAAGGGAGGGGTGGTGAAAGTCACCTGCTTACAAACCCCGCTCTGGGGGGGCTTTCCCACTTCTGAGGGAGCTCCGGACCCCGGGGCGCACGGGCCCAGGGGTTTACTTTTTGTTAATTTTTAAATTACTTACAGGGGGGAAAAACTGGCAACAAGGGGAAAAACCTTTCTAAAAACCCCCGGGGGGGGAAAAATGGCTACAAAGGGGGAAACCTTTGGCTAAAAAAGGGGGGCCAAAACCTGGCTAAAAAGGGGGGCCCCCACTGGGTACAAGGGGGGGGGATCCTGGCTACAAGGAGGGCACACTAAAGGCTTTAAAGGGGGGGGGCACACTGGGGGACAAAAGGGGGGGCACACTGGCTACAAGGGGGGGACACTGGCTACAAGGGGGGATCCTTTGGGTACAAGGGGGGCTTTGACTGGGTACAAGGGGGGGCACAAATGGCTACAATTGGGGGAAAAACCCGGCTACAATTTTGGGGGAAAACGGGTACAATTTTGGGGGAACACTTGGGTAAAATGGGGCATCACTGGTTTCCAAAAAGGGAATCCTTGCTAAAAAAGGGGGGCAAACCTTTGGGTACAAAGGGGGGGACACTGGCTACAAGGGGGAATCCTTGCTAACAAGGGGGCACACTGGCTAAAGGGGGGGGGGGGGGGGGGGGGGGGGCAACACTGGGTAAAAGGGGGGCATCCCGGGGTACAAGGGGGGCACAAAGGCTACAAGGGGGGGATCCTGGCTACAAGGGGGCACACGGCTACAAGGGGGGGCCACTGGGTTTAAAAGGGGGGCACCCTGGCTACAAGAGGGGGGACCCTGGGTACAAGAAAGGGGGGACACTGGCAAAAAGAGGGGGCACAAATGACTACAAAGGGGGGGACAAATGGCTTTCAAGGGGGGATCCTTTTGGGTTTCAAGGGGGGGATCCTGGCTTTTCAAGGGGGAAAAACAAAGTGGGTACAAAGGGGCATCTAACCCCCTACCCAAGGGGGGGGATCCTGGGTTAAAAAAGGGGGGCATCCCAAATCTACCCAAAAAGGGGCCCCCACTGGCTCAAGGGGGGGAACACTGGCTTTCAAGGGGGGGGAAAACTGGGTACAAGGGGGGAAACCCCTGGCTACAAGGTGGGCACAATTTGCTACAAGGGGGGGGACACTGGGTACAAAGGGGGCACACTGGCACAAGGGGGCACACGGCTACAAATTTGGGCAACACTTTTCTACAAGAGGGGGCACAAATGGCTTTCAAGGGGGGACACTGGCCCACAAGGGGGCACCCTGGCTACAAGGGGGGGGATCTACTGGGTTTCAAAGGGGGGCAAACAAATGGCTACAAGGGGGGGGTCTACTGGGTACAATGGGAGCCCACTGGCTTTCAAGGGGGGCAATTCCCCCCCTGGCCCAAAAGGGGGGATCACTGGGTACAAGGGGGGAACACTGGGTACAATTTGGGGGGGACACTGGCTACAAAGGGGGGAAACCTTTGGGTACAAAGGTGGGGGATCTACTTTGGGTACAAAGGGGGGGGGGGGGGGGGGGGGGGGGGATCCCACTGGTACAAGGGGGGGACACTTGGGTAAACCCGGGGGGGACACCCGCTACAATTGGGGGGAACACTGGGTACAATTGGGAACACCTGGCTAAAAGGGGGGCAAACACGGCCCAAAAAGGGGCATCACTGGGTAAAAAGGGGGGGATACTGGCTACAAATGGGGGGCACACTTTGGGTACAATGGGGCAGGGGCTGGCTAAAGGGGGGGGATCACTGGGTTTCAAAGGGGGGGATCACTCTGAAGGGGGGGGGCATCTACTTTCCTACGGGGGGATTCTACTGGCTACAGGAGGCCCTCTACTTTATAACCAGGGCAAACTTTCTTGGGGGTACAGGGGGGAACAACTGGGTAAAAATGGGGGCACACTTGCTACAAGGAAAGGGGGAACACTTCTTACGGGTGGCATCTCTGGCTACAAGGGGGAATCTACGGGGTTTCAATGGGGGGGATCAACCGGCTAAAATTTGGGGGCATCACTGGCCCACCAAAGGGGGGATCACTGGCCCACAATGGGGGCAACTAGCTACAAGGGGGGCATCTCTGCTACAAGGGGGGGATCTTTCTGATAACAAGGGGGGATCTACTGGCTACAAAGGGGGGCATCAACCCGGGTACAGGGGGGGATTAAAAGGCTAAAAGGGGGTATCACTGGCTACAGGGGCTACTACCTGGCATGGGCTATTTTCATGGCTACCATATTTAAGGGTGAAAATAGATGGGGAGTTTTGTAAGAAATAGGGAAGGTTGGAAAAATGCTGGGTAAAAATGGGGGGGGGAATTTTTAAAAAAATATTTGTTTTGGGAAATTTTACAGTGAAGAGTCGGAGAAACTTCAAAGGCCGTTGGGAACCCGATGGAGGAGAAAAGGAAGGAAAAAGAAAGAGAACAACTCTTCAGAACGTCTCCCCGTGAGTCCCCAAATATAACTTTACTTTAACCATTTATATGTGTGGGAGAGCCTGTTTTTTCACGGGTATCCCACCCACTGTGTGTTGGGAAAATTGGTTTAAGTATAAAAGTTTTTATTCAGTTAAAATGTCCAGTTTGGGATTAAATTTATTTACTAAAAGGTGCTGGGATAATGTGGTTTAAATTTTTGCTGTTTTAGGTTCCCCTAAAGTGGTGATTTTTTGGTCATTTGGTTTTGGTAGTAAAAAATTTGGTTTACTGTGTGCTGGTGAATGTGGTTTTTAGTGGTCTTTTGGGGGTTCTTGGGTTTGGGGTAGCAGGTTAATTTTTGGGGGAAATGTATTACTAAATTTTTTAGTATTCTTAGTTTGCAAATTGTGGGAAAACTTTTTTTATATTTTAAAATTTTTTTTGATGGGATGGGACTGTGGGTTTATTTAATTTCGCAAATTTTGTTTACTGGGGGAGGGGGGGGGGGGGGGGCGAAATTTCTTTACCTCCCCTGATGAAATTTAAACCTAGGGAAACTGCCCCTTAAACCCCAACCCACTATATACAAAGCACACAAAAAGATAAAATATCCCACACACTTAAAATACCCCAAACATAGATCCCTTTAAAATAACACACACAATTATAAAACCCCCCCCAAGCCCCCAATACACACTTAAAATACACACACAACATAGATACCCTATAAACACACTATATACAAAGCACCACACAAATACAAATAAACCCCACACCAACTATATACAAAGGCACACATAGGGTACAAATTTTACATAACACACTATATACACCGCACCCTATAATATAAACATTTTACACACACTATATACACACAGATACATATATACATACACACTATATACACGTACACACAGATACAAAAAAAATAATACACCCCCTTTATATAAAAACCGCACCCCCCATAGATACATAATACATATATACACACATACTATATACCCTCACACATAGAACATATAACACACAAATATATACCCACACATAAAATACATATATACAACCAAAAACCCCAAAAAGGTTAAAAAATACATACAAACAAAAGATACATATAAAAACACAAAACTATAAAAACGCACACATAGATACATACAAACACAAAAATATACCCTTTCACCCATTAAAATACATATACACACATTTTAACACACACATTTTAAAACATATAACACACACTATATACACGCACACATAGATGCGTACACTATATACAAGCACATATACAGGCAGATACATATATACATACCCCACTAAAAATTAAAAAGGGCCAACCCAAAACATATATTTCATACACACTATATTTTTGGCACACATACAAAACCAAAAATTTAAAACAATCAACCCCAAAACATAAAACCCCTATAAACATGCACATATAGATTTCATATAATACATACACACTAAAATACAACCCCACCCCAAAAGATACCCTAATTTTTCAGACATAAATATATTTTAAAATTTCCCCCCACATGGGTACATATATATACAAACACCCGTTTTAACGCCACAATAGATACAAAAAATACATTTAACAAAACCCATATAAACACAAAACATCATATAACACACACTATATACCCCAGCATAGATACAAATATACACACCCCTATACACCACACTAGATATATTTTATACCCTACAACCCCACTATATACACGCACAATATATAAAAATAAAACAAACACGCACAAAATACACGCACACATTTTGGGTACATAAAATTGTACAAACCCAAATTAAAACACGTATACCCTGCAATTTCATATATACATACACATTATATTTCGTGCACACAGAACATAATAAAAAAAACACACTAAAATATTTCACACAACATATATAGGAAAACCCCACAATACATACAAAGCAAAACAGTAGATATAAAAACCCCTATACATGCACATATAAAACTAAATACATAAAACACTATATACACGCACACAGATATATACACACAATATACCCCGCAGAGGTACACCCAAAAAACACCAATAAATACAAAGACAAAAAATGGGAAACATATATAACCCAACCCAAAACAAAATAAATAAAAAACACACACTATATAAACGGCCCCACATAGGGTTTCATATATACTTTCACACATAGAACTATTTTACATCAAAACACTATATAACAAACACACAAAAGATAAAATATATACCACAACACCCTTAAAAAACCACACATTTCATATACACACAAAGATATATACATACACTATATACCCCAACACACGCAATACAAAATATACCCCACATTACATACAACCCCCAAAACATAAATAACTTACACACATACTATTTTACATTCACACATAGTTTTCCAAAATCTTTCACGCACTATATTTCCCGCACCCCATATACAGATAAAACACGGGACACAGATACATATATAAAAATACACACTATTTACCCCACAAAAATACCCTATATAAAAACCACCTATACCCCGCACATAGATACCCTAAACACACACATAGATACATATGTACACACACTATTTTTTACAAAGCACAAAATAGATACATATATACGTACACTATATACACACAAAATACAACACTAATTACAACAGATAACAAAATATACATACCCCATTATATACATGGGACACCCGATTTCCCTACAAAACTATATATGCAAAACATACATAAAATAACACACACAAAACATACATGCAAAACACACATAGTCCCCTTTCCCCCCCTCCTTGTAACTTTAAGCCCCGCGGGTAGGGGCCCCCCTCTCCCCCCTGTCATGCCAAATTGTCATTATCCCTTACACCGGGACTCCGTTTGACTTTTGTAATGTATTTTAAACCCCCCCTCAATGTACAAACCCCTGGAATCAATGGCGCATTAAAATAAATAATAATAATAATAATATACGCACACATAGATACATATATGCATACACACTATATTAACGCACACATACATATATACACACTATACACGCACACATAGATACATATTTCACTATATAAAAACCCCACATAGATAAATTAAACACTTTTATAACCCCCAAAAAATAGATACCCTATGTACACACACTTTTATACACGGGACCCCATAGATACATTTTTTAAAAGAAAACTAAATACACCCCAAAATACAAAATTTTATACATGCAAATTTCATAATTTTCAAAACCATTAATACCTTTCACACAGATACATATATACATACACACTATATATGCACACATACATATATAGACACACACAATACATACATGCACACATAGATATATACACAATATATACATGCACATATAAAGACATATATACATACACACTTTAATTTCAACCCCACACAAACATACATATATAAAAACACATACTAATTTCATTAAAACACATAGAACAATATTTAAAAACAAGATACATATATGCCAAAATAAAACTCAACAGGAAGTTTAAACCCAAACATATATACAAACTATATTAAAAGCACCCCATAGAATTTCCCTTAAACTATATAAAAACCCCCACATAGATACCCTATAAACACAAAACTATATACAAACCCAAAAAATAGATAAAATATATAATATACATAAACACCAAAAATACAGGGGACACATAAATAAACAAACCCCTATATACAAAAGGGACCCCAGATTTCAATATGCACACACTATAAAACAAAAGGGACACATAGATATAAATATAAAACACACACAAAAAAGATAATATATAAAAAAAACCTAATATAACACGCACACATAGATACCAAAATATTTAAAACAACTATATATAAACCCAAAACATAGAAACAAAATACAAAAACACTTTATACATGCACAGAATACAAATATAACACACTATTTTTACCCCCCACAGAAACATATACACACCCCTAAAAATGACAACCACAGATACATAAAAAATAACCCCACATACAAATTAACAAAAGCAAACGTCCAAAATATACACACACTAAAATATTTGCACGTAGATAAAATATATACCAAAACAAAACTAATTACCACACATAAATATTAAAATAATATATATATATATATATATATACACACACTATATACACGCACACAGATACATATATACACACACTATATACACGCACACATAGATACATATATACACACACTATATACACGCACACATAGATACATATATACACACACTATATACACGCACACAGATACATATACACACACTATATACATGCACACAAAGATACATATATACACACATACTATGTACACGCACACGTACATATATACACACACTATATATTTGCACGTAGATACATATATACAATATACACGCAGACATAGATACATATATACATACGCACACCGATACATATATACATACACACTATATACACGCACACACAGATACATATATACATACACACACAGATACACACACTATATACACGCACACATAAATACATAGGGCTCAGTGATGGGATGCAATTTAGTAGGTTTTGGGGTTCTGGAGCTGCTTCTTGCTCTTGGTTACAGATACTATAAGGCCATACAGCATGAGGGAGGTGACAGGACGCCCCATGTCCTCTCTATGTAGCAGGTCGGGCTCTATCTCCCTGTCTCTCCCGCTCTGATCTGCAGTAGGTGTAATGCGGCCAGTGCTTCAGTAGATGGCAGCACTGTGCACACCACATTTCTTCTTTCCATCGTCCTTGACGTTACTGTTTCCATGACAACATAGTGACCTCCTGGCTGGGCCTGGAAAGAATTAACGCATGCGCGTTGTTTCCCTAGCGATGCTTCACCTCGCATGCGCAAAGAGTAGCACTGCGCATGCGCAGTCATTGGTGATTACCAGGCATTTAGACGACTATGCTCTTCTTCTAAAAAAAAAAAAAAGCAATGTGCGTGGGCCGCCAGTGTTTCCATGGAGACACAGCCAAGGGCTCTGCCCTGTTACCATGGTGACACCCCAGCGCCGCCCCCCTCAGGCCCGCGCTGACAGTCCTGGTAATGCCTCCCTCTCTCCCGCCCGTTTCCATGGCGATGGAATGGACCCCGCCCCCTCGCAGTCTCCCGGTCTGTCTCCGCCAGAGGGCGCCCGTTCCCCGGACAAGCGGCGGCGCCATTCCGGTGAGCGAGATACCGCCAGATGGCGGCTTAGGCTTGCTGCTCCTGCCAGGCGCGGCCCGGGGGTTATCCCGATTATTATTATTATTTTATATTCCCCCGACCCCCCCGCACCCCCCGCGCGCGGCGGGCAATATACCGCTATCCCCGCACCTAGCGGTGGGAGCGCTCTCCGCCAGGCCGGGGCCTGGGCTGCCGGGGTATTAACCCCCTCCCGCCGGATCCTTTGTGCCCCTCACCCGAGGACTAGGTGTATCGGGAAGCGTTCCCTGACCCCCCCGGGCGGGAGCACCGGGACGACAGGACGAAGGAGGAGCCGCGGCATGTCCACAGGAGGTGAGCCGGGTGTAGAAGATGGAGGCCGGAGCGCGGGAACTGGGGGAGGAGGCGGCAGCGGCTGGGGCTTCCCGCCACCCGCTCGGACCGGCGCCCCCTCCCCCATACGGGCGCCTCCGAGGCTTTGGGGGGGGGTGGGGCTCAGTAGAGTGCTAGCTCTGCGGCCCAGCCTGTCAGTGGGGGGTGGGGGAGTGTCAGCTCTGCGGCCCAGTGACAAGTGCAGGAAAGTGCTGTCTGTGGCTGATACCACAGTGTGTGGTCATGTAGAGCACGACTGCTGCAAAGTTGTGTCTGACGTCCCGTCAGTGGCTCTGATGTGCGGGGCCGCCAGCGCCGTGATCATGGTGGACGCTGGATGAACCTACGGGCCACGTCCGCTCATCCCATGTGTAGGGGTGACCGGCTATGTACGTGGTGTTCTAGATGGAGCATGGGATCGCCGGTGTGTTGCCACGAGTGGAGACATGTAGAACTTCGGGTGTAGACGTCTATGTTGGCCTGACGCCCCGTGTCCTTTGGGTTGTAAGCGTTGGCCAGATGCCATGTGTGGGACTTTGGACGTACACCTAAGTTTGCATCCTCTTGAATTGCTGTGATGCACCGTGTCCCTTGGGTGGCTTAGGATGTGGCAACGTTGGCCAGATAACATTACAAATCCGAGACGGACCGACCGCCAACCTAAGTGTACGTCTGACGCTATACACGTGGTATCTGGCCAAGGTTACATAAGAAGCAAATAAAAACCTATCCAGAAACACAGGGGACCCCTCACGCGTTTCAGATAAGAAATGCTGTGACTAAGGATTCCCATCCGAAGCGCGTGACCCCTGCGTTTCTGTGCTCGGCTTGTGTTTCTGGATAGGTTCTTATTTGTCTAAATAAATTCTGCTGTGTGTTTCACCCTCCAAATAGTTGGATTGCAGCCGTTCTGTCTTGGATTTGTTCTGTTACTACCTATTGGGTGATTAGCAAGGAGTCCCCAGAACCAGATCGCTGCACCCAGGTGAGCTGAAGTACTGCTTGGCCAGATGCCACGTGTATAGCGTCAGACGTACACTTTGTGGGTGGGCTCCATTCCCTAGATGGCATTCAGTCCTTTCGGGTGGCTTAGGATTTGCAATAGTCGGTCACCATTGCAGTGTATAGCTAGGCCGTCACAGTGCCATGGGCTTGAGTTCCCTCAATTCACTGTGCCCCTTGAGTTGCTTTACCGTTGCTCACATGCCACGTGTATAGCGGCGGTCGTACACTGGGTTGGCTTGAGTTCCCTAGATGCCCATTAAGTTGTGCTTTACTGTTGACCAGATGCCACGTGTGCAGCATTTTTCGGGGATTGTAGCTAGAGCGGGGGGTCACGTCTATTCAGAGCCCACGTTGCAGGAGTGGAACTGGATCCTTGTTGCAGTGGACACCAGCAGCGTGCGATGGACGCCCATTGTATCAATGGCCATCCCTTTACCGGAAACATTAGCGCAGATTACTGATCTATTTTTTTTCTGTCAATATGGACAGAACTTGCTACAGAAAAGAGCCCAGGAGTGGTGTCACTAGGGCCCGGGATGACCATGCTGGAGAGTGCGGCTGGACGGTGAACGCAGCAGCTAGTGTTGTCAGGGCTATCATTTCCATTGGGCACACTAGGCAGTTGCCCGGGGGCCCCAAGTGGTGTGTGTGTCCCAGGAATACAAGAAACATACCCTGGATCCCTTGGTTGGCTTTGCTTAATTAACTGTGTTTTCAGGATGTGCGAACAGTTAAAAGCCATGGAGGAGAAGGGAGCCGAAGGCTCCCTGCCCAATAGCCTTGTAGGTTGCCGGTGTCCAGTGGCGTGATAATATGGGGGGACTTGAGACATGGCCAAGTGTGATGTCATGTACTTGGGCAGGGCCTACTGCGGTGCTATGTGCAGGGGCCCATAATTCTGTTAAGACGGCTCTGGCCTCGTTCACACGGCTTATTTCAGAACGTATTTACAACGGATTTCCGATGTAAATACGTTCTGAAATCAGTTGAAAACCAGTTGCAAATAAGTGCCACTAAGTGTGGCACGTATTTGTAACTGATTTCCCGACGGATTCACCACCTACAATGATTGTAGATGGTGAATCCGTCCGTAAATAATTGACATGTGAATTGTTTTTCCGTCCGGATTGCCGTCGTCAATCTGCGGCGGCAATCCGGCACGGAAATACGCGTCGTGTGAACGACGAGCCGCGTTTTCTATTGATTTCAATAGAAAATAGGCTGTGACTTATTTCTGACTGATTTGCCGACGGATTGACGATCGTCAATCCGTGGTGAAATAAGCCGTGTGAACGAGGCCTCTGAGTGTTATCCATACGTATCAGACCCAACTCTGAAGGACCTGGCAGGGAAAGTATCTTTGGTTCTGCCACCCGTCTACATCTGTGGGGAATGCCCACCATTGAAGGTCTTAGGAGCCAACTACTCTCATGCTCCCGATCTGGATAAGGTCACTTTGGCCCCAGCCAAATTTTGCCGGTGATTGTGGGGAAACCATGCAACTAACCTCCAGCCTTTTCCAGATGAGGGAGAAGAGAGGCTGGTGATTAGTCACATGACTTCCCCAGCAAAATTCAGGTCGTGTCAAAGCAACCGTCTGTCTGTCTGAAGCACCAGACTAGCTGTAACCATGCGTCAGGCTTGGATGGTGGCGCTCACCTCAGATGGAGGCTGAGCGATTGTTTCCCTGACTCGTCCACACTGGCCACGATCAGAGGGCAAGTGCTTGTTCCTGGAGCAGCGACTACTTGATAAAAATGCTCGATGTTGGCACCGTGTCAGCAGTCGCCACGATCACTTGTGTGGAGGAAATCTGCAGTTTGAGATCATGTGGTTGGGAATGAAGGGGACCTCTGGTTCATAGTCCTGGTGCGGGGGTTCAGATTGGACCTGGGACCCCTTCTACCCTCTCATGCTGATCTACACCAGGCTCACTCCGTGCGTCTTTTACAAAATCAATCCAACCTTCAGTGACGCCTACAGGCACATGATTTTGTTGGCCTTCTGAAATGCTAAACACCTGGAACCTCTGAGTAGTTTGGATATTTGTATGACTGGAAACTTCTGTTCCTGCACCTTTGTGCCTTCTTCGATGAACTCCTGACCAATGTCAGAGATGGGTTAAAGAGCTTCGGGGCCAATTTGGTGGATTCAGGGTTGGGAATTTCCAGAGATGAGAAGTCCCAGTAAGTTGGGCGCAGTCCTAGCTGTGGTCGTTTGTAGTTGGCAGGCCATATCTAGAGGGCATGAGACTTTACCAGTACTGACCTTATGGTGATGAGCTCAGGGGCTGGGAATTGTACATTACATTCTTCATGATGATCATTACACAGTAATAAGTATGTGTCATGTACTTAATCTATTAGTGCTTGATAGAGACGGAGACTGTGATCAGAGGTCAGTTTGATGCTGATATTGGAAATGCCTTACACTGGGCGTTAGGAATGTGTGGATACAACTTTCAGGTTAGGCTTAATGGTCAGTCTCCACATGAAGTAATAGCTGGACGAAGAACAGATCGTACCCGACACAGGGCTTGTTAAATCTGGATTATTCTGGTGGTTTTTGGAAAAAATGCCATTGCAGTTTTTTGAGTAAAAGTGAGGAGTGGATTGATAAGGTCGGTCCCAGGTTGTACCTGGCAGGTATTCTTGAGAAACAAGACATTGAGGACCCTAAAGCCAGATTTGTGGCAGATATTTCTCTACCCCTCCCAGTCATCTGATTGTAGCATGCCGGATGCCAGCCACCGAAACAACCCTATTCTGTCCAGATGACAAGTCAAATCTACTTGTCTGATTCTACTGTTCAAAACCTCGTCGGACGCCTCATTCTTTAATGCGCGTTTCATGTGGATTTAGATTGTGGGGTTTTTTTTCCTGGGGGATTTACTGTCAGAAGATGAGTCCCATTCATTTCTGTGGTTTTAGAAGCGCATGTGTCCAAAACGACATAGCAATTCTACACAAGGTTTTAGCCATCTCCATGGTCCTCAATAGTACATTTTCCACACAGAATACGACCCATTGAGCATGTTCATAGTTTGACAACTGATGAAAATATGCATTGTATGAACTACAACATATCTTTTCTATCAAGGTCAATGGGGATGATTTGCTTTCGGTTTTGGACAAATGTTTCAAATTGGAATCCGCATGGTTTTCAACTTGAAATACTCGTCGTGTTAACATACCTTAAGACCTCGTTCACACGGCTTATTTCGGAACGGATTTGCCACCGTATTTACAATCGTAAATCCGTTCCGAAATCGGTTTGAAGTAAGTGGCAGGCCATTTAATATTGGTTTTAATGGGAAATACGTGTCGTCGTTCAGACAACAAGTATTTCCGCGCCGTATTTCCGCCGCGGATTTGCGGCCACAATAAGGCCGGAAGAACAATTAGCCTGTCAATTATTGGGCCGGATTTCGCGATTTCGCAAAATACGTGCCACACTTTAGTGACTCTTATTTCAAACTGATTTGCAACTGATTTTGGAATGTATTTACAATCGGAAATTCGACGTAAATATGTTCTGAAATAAGCCGTGTGAACATCGCCTAAGAGTGCTTTCAAATAGGACAGAGATGCCGCATTTTTCTGTGCAGAAAATCCTTAGCCTATTAGGATGGGTTCACATGGTGCCGGGGGGGGGGGGGGGGGGGCCGGCTTTTATCCGCGATGAGCACATATTCCGGACGGAAGAATGTGCATGTAGAATGTTTTGCCGGTGGAAAAACCGCCGGACGGAAAACCCGTGCAGTGGGGACTGCTGCACGGGTATTTCATAGAACACTATTGTGCTCATTTTCGGCCGGTTTTTCAGGTGGTCTGAAAAACTGCAAACAGGCTAAAAAAAACGTCCGAAAACCCGTGCAGTGGGGACATGGCCTAAGGGTATGTTCACATGGCTGATTTTGACTTTTCCGCCTCCAAAGCACCCCCAGTTAATTTTCATTGATTCCTATGTAGAACAGCGTTGTAGTTCATACACCAAGGTTTTTACATGCGTTTTTCGCTCATCTTTGGGCGCAGAAAAAGAAGCGTCACGTCAATTTTTGAAGCGTTTTCAACAGGGCTGTGGAGTCGGAGTCTCGGAGTCGGTGGCTATTTTGGAGGAGTCGGAGTAGTCATAAAATGGACCGACTCCCAAAATATATAATAAGTTGGTTCAGTTAGTTTGATGCAAAGAGCAAGAGGAATTGGGTGCGGCCAGTGCTACTGCTCCCATATCTTCAGCCTTAACACATGAGGAGTGTAATTGATGACATGGAGCAGGCAAAGCGCTGCCCCAGGGGTAAAGATTCTGCTCCCAGGGCAAACAGATTTCAGCAAAATTTTTCACCTGTTTTCAAAGAAGTAGAAGAGTTCAACCATTCTTCAAAACTGACTGTGGCTGAGGCAATTCATTTATACCCTGACATTGTTAGAGATGTTGCCCCTGTGGTCACCGCTTTGTCCCCAACCCAAGTTAGTGTAGAGAGGCCGTTCTGTAGCCTGGAAATAATGAGATCAGATGTGAGGTCATGTATGCAGGATCTGGTGTAGGCAATGCTATTTCTCAGAACAAATTCATAGACTCCACAAATGTTCCTGCAGTGTTTTGCATAATTAAAATTTTTTTGTGTTCTAAAGTCATATCCAATAAATATATTTTACACTGACAAGAAAAATGGTTACAATGTTTGGAACTTGTGACTTCCAGGCTCGATAACTCACCATCCACTACAGCTTTGTACATTAGACGCCCATAATTTTATAGACACTCCTCTTCCATATCTTATACATAAATGTGTCTTGCAAGTATTTAGCATCTGCTTAGTTCTGGAGATTCTTGTCATGTAAGGCCTTGTTCACACGGCTTATTTTGCCGCGTATTTGCCGACGGATTGACGATCGTCAATCCGTCGGCAAATCAGTCAGAAATAAGTCACAGCCTATTTTCTATTGATTTCAATAGAAAATACGGCTCGTCGTTCACAACGACGCGTATTTCCGTGCCGGATTGCTGCCGCGGATTGACGACGGCAATCCGGACGGAAAAACAATGTGCATGTCAATTATTTCCGGACGGATTCACCACCTACAATGAATTTCTATGGGGAATCCGTCGGGAAATCAGTTCCAAATACGTGCCACACTTAGTGACAGTTATTTGCAACTGATTTTCACCTTATTTCAGAACGTATTTACGATCGGCAATCCGATGTAAATACGTTCTGAAATAAGCCGTGTGAACATAGCCTAAGAGTTACAGGTTACTGTTTTGCTCCTAAAAATCAAAGTGTTAATTTTTATTATTTTGTTAGTATTTGGGAAACCCACCTTTGGTTTTCAATACTGTCTGAATATTTCTGGACTCTGAATCAGATTCAATCTGATCCCAGGTCTCTTCTACACATTCCCATTGTTGGTGCAGACTGGACGGATAAAAATACAGCTTTTTCTTCAAACTCTACCCATAAGTGTTCAAAAGATTAAACCATTGTTACCCTTTTGCTTGTGTCTGTTCTACCTAAATAGCTTGATTATTGTATCATAAGGTGATAAACAGCCCGATGTTAACATTTTACTAAAGTAAAGTTATCACTTAAACATGCGCCATGTATGAGGGAGTCAGGAGTTGGAGGTTTGGGAAATTGAGGAGTCGGGGCTTTGGCTTGCCAACTCCACAGCCCTGGTTTTCAATGCTGAAAATCCCTATTGGGATCAATGGAGACCTTCAAAACCTCATCCAAAATAGTTGGTTTCTGCCCTGACTATTAATTTGTATGGTTGCTTCAGAAAGAAAATAGTGTTGGAAAACCTAGTCTGAAACCACGATGAAAAACCTGATCAAAACCTAAGAAGTGCTGCATTGAGGCACTGCTCAGATGAGGTTTTGATGCGGATTTGGATGCTGAAAATTCATACCCTAAGGGCGCGTTCCCACTGCACAGGACAAATACCGGCCGGTATTTGTCCTGTTTTGCGCCCGTCCCCACGGCCGCGGGGGGGACGGCTTTTCTCCGCGATGAGCGGAGAACAGCCCTCCCATTGAGAAGCACATGTTCTGTCGGGAAACCGGACAGAAGATTGTGCTTCTACAATGCTTTCTGAGCGGACCATCCGACGGCAAAGCCTGTGCAGTGGGGACTGCTGCACGGGTTTTCCATAGAGCACTATTGTGCTCATTTTCAGCCGGTTTTTCAGGCGGTCTGAAAAACCGGCCGAAAACCCGTGCAGTGGGGACATGGCCTCAAGGAAAGGCTTGTAGCTCTTGTTTGTTTTGGCTTACAACTGCTGCAAGATACAAGGCAAAAAAACTGTGAACGCAGTCTTATGGGACCAGTGATGTGCATAATGTTTTAGGAAGTCTTTGCGTGCTTTGACATGCAGATGCGTTTTTGATGCAGCAATATATAGCATTAATGGCTGTGCCTTTCTGCACTAAAAACGCAGAGTGTGAAAGCGCCCTTTTACACATTGATGTGCAAGCAATAATGGGGCCGATTTATCAGTATTTTCGAATACTTAGTGTAAACGTGGACTAGATAAATCTGGCACGTTTAGATCAGTCTAGGTTGGCTTATTTTATCATAGTCAGAAGTGTAGATATAAAAATTTTTTCCTAAAAATCAATTATTTCACTATTTATAAACATGAATAAAATTGCCGTATTCAGTTGTTCAGGGTTCCTGTGTATATTAATCCGTCTCAATTGTCTGCTTGAGTGTCTTATTTTATGCCATTAGTTGTGCCAGAATTTGGGGGCATTTTATGGTGCATGGTGTCTCGCACTAGGCCACGGCCCTTCTATGGGACGAGGAGCAGAAGTGTCTAGAGGCTGCCTGAAGCACCTAAATGTGGTGTGAAGCCTGTGTGCCCGTCTTCTGGCGGGATTGCCATAATGTGCCTCATTGTGATCGATTGTCCAGTGCTGGTTGATCAGTTATGCATTTATTGAAGGACTTATCCGTTGACTTTTGAGGTTTGAAACTCTAGATATTTGTCACTTTTTAAAAAACCTATATTATGCAATAAAATGTCACGTCCACTCCAAACCCTGCCCTGTTTGGTGCCAGGTTGCTTGTCTTGAATTTCCTGCACGAATGCTGTGACTTTTTTCCCACTGTCTGCATGAATGCACCTTTAAAGTAATCTGTAGTCGCAGGAATTTGTGCAACAAATCTGCATGGTGTGACTCTCCCCATAGTGAGGGACATGCTGGTTCTGGAAAGTTCTTTTCCCGCCACCTCATCACAGGTGGTTGCATAAAGTCCGCCTTGGGGCCACACATTCTCCTCTTCTGGGTGTGTTACTAATGTGGTATTACCGGCTTCCCTGCTCCTCTGAGTCTGATGCTTGATGAGTGTCATTGCGATGGGGTTTCGACTAGCACATCGTGTTCTGCCTTGTTTGCTGACACTTCTGGGTCTGAGACATTTTTTCGCTGCTCTTAACAGCAAAGCATCTTTCCTTGTGACTGGGGCAAGGGATCCTGTACTCCGATGATTGCTTAGGGTGTATTTTATAACATCAAGAGTAACCTCATCCGTGTCCAAAGCACATACTTGAAGCCTGTATGTTAGTTTGGCAATAACTTTTTCAGATTTAGTTTTTTTCACCGTGATTGATCTTCCATAGTTTGTAAGGTTGAAAAAAATCCCTCCAGTTCAGCCTATTGTGCTACAGTGTTGATCCAGAGAGAGGCAAAACCCCCCCATGAGGTAGAAGCCAATTGTCCTCATTTTAGACCCTTTGTTGGTGAAGTTACCATGACCAGTTCCTCTGACGGTTTGTCTCACTGCTCTTAGGCCCGGTCTACACAGCATTGGACAAAAAAACGCACTGAAAACCAAATTCTAAAAATGTTCACAAAACTGTTTTTTTTTTTTTGTCCACTGCCTGTCAAAAGCTGCTGGAAAAAAACCAACTTTTTTGGTGCATTTTGTGTTTTTTTTTCTCTACATAGACTTCAGTAGTACATTTCCTGGTTTGCTCTGTTTTGCAACGTTTCAAAAACGACCAGCAGCAAAAATTAGCATTAAAAAAAAAAAAAAAAAAAGTTCTGTGGAGACTACAGAATATTTTACTATTAAAGTCTGTGGGACTTGTTTTTAGTTTTCTAAAACTGCTGAGAAATGACAGAAATGTGTGCAGTGGAGGCATATCCTTGGGGGACGTTCACACGGTGTTTTGAGATCTGATGTGGGATCCGACAATCGCGTCCAAAACCCCGCGGCGAGCAGACGCCGCTGCGTGTTGGATGCAGCAGGATCGCACCCTAGAGTGTATTATAGGGCTCCTGATGCGTCTTTCAGACCAAAAATTGACACGTCAATTGTTGGGACGGATCCGAAAGACGTAGTGAGACCCGCATGGGCGATCACTCATCTGAACGCTGATGCGTGTTTCAGGTTAAAAGCAATCTAAAAGCACATTGCTATTTATTAGATACGTGTTTGGGTCCATTTATGGTCCGACCGACTGATCCAAACGCATATCTAAAACCGTATGTTCACGTGGATGCAACACGCTGTGTGAACATACCCGCATTTCGCCGTGTATTTGCGCACTAATACGGGCGAGATGCGTGCAGAAATTACGGTAATGTAATATAGCACAATCGTATTGTACACGCGGTGACATGTCAATTATTCGCAAGCGAATACGCGCTGCGAATAATAAATGACTATGGGGCCGGCCCCCTGAGCCGCGGGAGTACGCGCGTATTGGCGCCAGCTCCTGAAAGTCACGATGTATGCGCCGCAGTACATCGTGTGAACATACCCTTACAGTAAAGAATCCCTTTCTATGTGGAAACTTTCTTTCCTCTTGTGTAGGGCACAGGTGTCAAACTGCGGCCCTCCAGCTGTTGGGAAACTACAACTCCCATCATGCATTTGTATAACCTGTAACAGTGGGCATGATGGGAGTTGTAGTTTCCCAACAGCTGGAGGGCCGCAGTTTGACACCTCTGGTGTAGATGATGCCCCTTGTTCTAGGTACAGTCCAGGGTATAAATAGATCTTGGGAGAGATCTCTAGATATATTTGATATAAACTGATTCCATTTTTTACATATTTCTTATGTGCCCCTGAAGCCGTCTTTTCTCTAAACTAAATAACACTAATCTTCCTGGGTGCTACAGTCTACCCGCTCCCTTTATTTTTTGATTGCCCACCTTTGAACCTGTACAGTGTAATTTGATGGTGTGAAATATATTTTCTGTTCAGGTTTTGGGGCTTTCCTTGGGAAATTCCGTGTGTTTCAGTTGCTCTTAGACTTATTAGGCGGTGAAGAAATGGCACATTTGTAAATTGTTAGCTTTTATAGTTGTTGGCCCCAGCTTGTCTGATTATGATCACATGCAGCCGTAAGGCTTTTCTGATGATAAGTTGTGTGAACCCACCCTAAGGATATTCACTGAAATATGTATGAAGGCCTTGTACTGGTTGAGATCAGCTCACTGAGTGCTAACTGGATTTTCCCAGTGGAGCTGGATGAAAGCAAAGCATTTTACTTATAAGTAGATAGAGCAGTTGCAGTATTTTCTAATGGACCTTTACAGCTGGACCGCCTGGGCTGGTGGAGAGTGAAAACCTTTTATGTTCATTTACATAGCGCCATCATATTCCACAGCGCTGTACAGGTATTGTCGTCATTCACATTGTTCTTTGTCCCCATTGGGGCCCAAAATAAAATTTAACCAACCAGTATTTTTTGGGAGTTTGGAGGGAACCGACACAGACACAGGGAAAACATATAAACTTGCAGATGTCCATGGTGGAATTTAAACTCATCACTGCAAGGCAACAGTGCTAACCGCTGAACCATTGTGCTGCCCATAGCAGTACTACATAGCTTGAGGATTTAACTGATCACTTAAAGGTATTTCCCAGTCATTAAAGGTGTTATCCCATCTCAAACATTGATATATTGATAGGTTATTCTCGGAACTCCCATTGAAATGAATGGAGAGGAACCATGCGTGTACAGCCACGCTGAAACATGAGTTTCAGGGTCCCGTTCTTGAGATGGATGCAAGTCCCACCTCTTGGATTCGCACCTGTCTCACATTAATGGCTGTCCTATTGATATGCCATCAATGTATGAAATTGGTAACTCACTTTAAAGGGATTGTTTCGCTATGCTGCTTCACAGGAGCCACCATGCATACTCCCTCCTGCAGGTTAGACTGTGGGTAGTTTAAGCAGGAAAACAATCGAAAACGTCTCTTCCAGTTGCACTGACCCCAAGCAGAATGTTAAAAAGTTTGTAGAAAAAAAGGCTTTCCACCAGGGAATGGGTTTGTGCACATATCAAAAATCCAAAAGGGGAAAACAAAGATGTTAAAGGGGATGTATCCTTCACAGTTGGGGGTTTTTTTTGAAGCTTTATTCTCTGTTTCCCGAAATCCATGGCGTTCTTCCCCTCCCCGCTGGGTGTTTTTTAACTGAAGGGGGGGAAAATCATCCCCCCTTTTTACTGTTCAAAGCCGCTCCCAAGTCATAGTCTCTCCCCCTCTCTGAGTCCACAGCACGTCCTCTCCCTATCAGTCTTATTTTTTAAGAAACTATTTACGTAAAACCCCAGGCCCATTCAGTCAAGGGAGCCTTCATGAACTCTGAGCCCTTCATTCTCCCCACAGCTGGAGGTTTGTTACAGTTTTAATCCAGTCTTCTATAACCAATCCCAAATTTCAAAGTGCTTGATTTCACTGTCCCCTTATTCTGAAGACCATTTAATGAAATGATACAACCCCTTTAACTGTGTGTGCAGGCTTCAGAGGCAGGACTCCAGACCCCAAATAGTACCCTTTATCCAAGGGGGAAGAAACACAAATCCAAATTAAATTTCCCCCAAAGTTGTTTCTTTGGGCAGGGAAATACATTTTGGATTATGGGTATATGGGGACGGGGCCCTTTTTCCCTTTCCGTGTACATTTTGTGTCATGCTTTCCCAATAAACGAATTCCAAAGTACACGATTTGAACGCGGATCAATAGACCCTAATGACTTGTAATGGGGTCTATTGGAGTGTCATCTTAAATAATTTTGCAGAATTTCTCCCTGACCTTGCAGTAAATTGTGAGAACTACAGAGTAATGGCTAAAGACGGGTGTTAAAATGGACTTCATAAATGGACCCCTAAGAAATTTCGTAAAGATTAGGCTATCATGTCCCCTTTTATACTTTCATGTCATCACTTTGCTTATATCCAAAATGAACTTTAAGAATGCAGCCTTCCCAAACCCGGGGTACATTGCTGCATTTTTTAGCATCAAGGGCCCCTGGCGACCCATAGAACCAACCTTTTTTTCCCCTATCCCATGGATTGGGGATAAATCTTTATGGTTGCACAACCTGTTTAAGGTATGTTCACGCATCGGATTTCCTTCGTGTAGAATCGGCACCGAGTCCCCATCTTAATCCTTCACCTTTCTCTACTGATTTTAAGCACTGAATGACGAAATCTACTTCTGCATTTTACAAATTCCATAAAAGGATTAGTTTTATTTAAAAGGGGGCAAAATTTTTACTGCGGCGCCTAACCCATATAAAAAGTTTCCATTTCCAAGTATTGACATGTCAATATTCCTTGCCCCCCCCCCCCCCTCCCATGACAAGAATTTTACATCCATTGGGGGAGTCTGCTTCATCTGCGCTCACATACGTATTTCTCATTTACAACAATGTGTTTTCCAGTTTAGGGTTTGGGCAGGAAAAAAGCATTAATCTTATTTTATTCTTGTCCATATTTGTTTTGGTGAACAAATGTTTTAATGGGTCTCATAAGGGGTGGAAAAAAACGCTCTCCCGGGCGACAAAATATTGGTGTTTTTTTTTTAAAATAAATAATATATAAAAATATATATTAAAATATAAAATTAATGTCCCCTGCCGCTGAACAGAGAAGTGAATGGGGCTACTCCCCAACCCCAGCCCCTCCCCCCGTGCTATTCAGAGCCTGCTTCCAAAACACCCTGCCTATTGCGGTGCGTACAGTACGAGCCCCAATACGCCGTTTGAACATTTATGTAGTTAGAAAACGTTGTGGTTTTTAAACAATTTTATACTTAGTCAATAAAATTTCATGATCTAAATAAAAAATGTAAAACAAAGTATGTGTTAAACGAATGAAAACATTTACATTTGTATTTGTCAGTCATAGGCTTCAATGTTAAAAAAAAAAAAAAAAAGTATGAGTAGACGACAATTTTGGATGCGTCTCAAAAACCGTATCCAAATGCAAGCCATGTCAAACTGAGTCAAAAGTGTGCACTATAACTATACGTTTCTGCCATTGTACTCGAAGAATACGTCCAGCTATGCGTTTGACTCCAGTTTGTACCATCCATATACGTTTACCAGAACAGCAAAACACCGTGTGATCCCAGCCTAGGTTGTTTTCTGTCTCCACAACATCAAATCTGTAACCCCATCCCACATAAAGCAGATCACCTCTGGGCTGACGTTTGGCTCTGTTGATTGCGCTTTAGCGGTCAGCCAAAGAACAAGCAGTGCCTCTGAGTAGATGACTGACTGCAATCCCCATGCGGCTAGTTTTGTATCCCACTAAAATGGTGGTATTTACAATCCTATCCGAGTCGGCGGTTCCATTTGGGCCTCAGTCACATATTCCATCCGAAAAGATGGAAGCTCTAACTTTCTTTCCATTAAAATACAGGCAGCCCCCGACTTTTTTGTTGTTGTTGGAGTTACATGTAATAAATACACCTGCTGCGACTTACATACAAATTCAACTTAAAGGGGTTTTGCCACGATGTAATGTTGACGTGGGATCCTCCAAAATGGCTATTTAATCACTTTTCTAAATATATGTGATTACAAAAAGTACAGCCTGAGAGAGCTGCAGGCTGCCTTACCTGTCCTTAGTTACTTCAAAGCTTCTACTAGATACGACCTGACAAGAGCTGCTGGCCGGGCTTGCGCAGAGAACACTTCTTATCTGATGAAAGGGAGCGTGAAGGGGTTGTGGAGAAATATGTTGTCTTTTGTATACAGAATCCACTAGTTGTAGTGTGATTATCTGAGTAGATCCCTGCTTTATCTGATGACAGAGAACATGAAGAAGCTTTCAGCAGGTCGGGTAGGTTCTAAGATGGAAGAGTGTAAAATCTGCAAACCTTTCAGACCTCGCTTGTTTAGTGCCGATGTGAGCCTACAGCCTTTCTGTATGAACAGCATGTGACTGGTTGCAGTGGCACGTGACCAATGATTGTGATGCCCTCAGCGGGGGGCAAGGCTGGAGCGGAGCAGGTGTGAAAGCGGAGTTTTTCTTGTTGTTTTTAGCTGCTCTTCTGCCTGCTGAGGAGTTTTTGACAAAATTGAAAACCCTCTTTAAATATTTCACAATGACAAAGTTTTCACTTTATCACGTATGTCTACATAGCATTAATTGATTACTAATATTATAGTTGAGATGAACTACAATGAAATCTCCACTACTGACCCGGCAAATATTTTAGGTCCTATAGACCCAGTTTATTTGGGAAGCAGAGCTGTGGAGATTTACTGCCACTGTCCAGCTTTCTTGGAAAACTGTCCCAATGTAACTAGTTTGGAGTGGATAGTATCAGTGGAGATTCTCAGGGGCTTCCCTTTTGGGAGCCAGTGGTAGGTTGATGGCTGTATGGGTGAGGTATCCTGCGCTATGCCTATGCAATGGGGGTAAGTTACAGCCTAAGATTAGGTTCATATCTTCATTTTCCAATTTACAGTCCTGTCATAGGAACAGAAAAACAAAGATAAGATGATGGTGGTGACAAACCCAAACTCCCCTGACAGACCCGGTGGCTGGAATAGAGTATATTTGGTTCCCATCATGGTGTCGGTCATTTTACCGCACAAAATTGTGCTGCAAGTTGCACTGGGGTTTCTCAGCATTTTTAAAATCTGTGATAAAAGCTTCGAGCGACAATGTGAACCAAGCCTCAGGCGCCTTTTTGTTTAACTTGGTGATAACTATGGTGTTCTAGGGGCAAAAATCCTGATGCTACCATTTTACTGCAGTGCATTTGCTGTTACTGATTACTATACATGAGCCGTTCTATGGGAGCTTAAAAGATGAATTTTTGGCTTAATGTATCCATAGCCCTAGTTACAAAGTCTACTTAAGCATCCAAATACAGTGGGGGAAAAAAGTATTTAGTCAGCCACCAATTGTGCAAGTTCCCCACTTAAAAAGATGAGAGAGGCCTGTAATTGACATCATAGGTAGATCTCAACTATGAGAAACAAAATGAGAAAACAAAACCAGAAAATCACATTGACTGATTTGGAAAGAATTTATTGGCAAATTGTAGTGGAAAATAAGTATTTGGTCAATAACAAAAGTTCATCTCAATACTTTGTTATATATTCTTTGTTGGCAATGACAGGGGTCAAATGTTTTCTGTAAGTCTTCACAAGGTTGGCACACACTGTTGCTGGTATGATGGCCCATTCCTCCATGCAGATCTCCTCTAGAGCAGTGATGTTCTGGGGATGTCGCTGGGCAACACGGACTTTCAACTCCCTCCAAAGGTTTTCTATGGGGTTGAGATCTGGAGACTGGCTAGGCCACTTCAGGACCTTGAAATGCTTCTTAGAAAGTCACTCCTTCGTTGCCCTGGCGGTGTGCTTGGGATCACTGTCATGTTGAAAGACCAAGCCACGTTTTATCTTCAATGCCCTTGCTTATGGAAGAAGGTTTGCACTCAAAATCTCAAAATACAGGGCACTATTCCTTCTTTCATGTACAAAGATCAGTCATCCTGGTCCCTTTGCAGAGTAACAGCCCCAAAGCATGACGTTGCCTCCCCCATGCTTCACAATAGGTATGGTGTTCTTTGGATGCAACTCGGCATTCTCTCTCCTCCAAACACAACGAGATGTGTTTCTACCAAACAGTTCTACTTTGGTTTCATCTCACCATATGCCATTCTCCCAATACTCTTCTGGATCATCCAAATGCTCTCTAGCAAACTTCAGTCGGGCCCAGACATGTACTGGCTTAAAGGGCTTTTGCCATGAAGTAAAATTTATGTGGGAAGTTTGAAAATTAAATAATAAACCTTTTCACCATTCATAGTTATTAAATTCTGCACCGTTTTTGTTTTAGCTGCTCCTTTAGTGATCCATTGTTTACAGCTCATCTCCAGGGGATACGACCAGGGCTGCAAGCTCCTCAGTCCTGGTCGCACATGCTCAGACATCACTGCTCCTCTCAGGCAGCTACTGAGTGTTCAAACCCCAGGAGCTGTCATTCTACTCCTGTCCTTTGGACTAGTTAGTAATTAGTCAAACAGTGCAAAAAAAAAAGCATCAATGAGGTCTGTGCATTGATAAAGAGGAAGAAAAAAACATCCGTTTTGTTCCTACAGGGACTTGAACCAAGGACCCTTGTGCTGTAAAGCAAAATGTTACCTCTGAGCTACAGTGTAGCTACTTACAATTCTATACATAAACAGAGCTTTCTTTGACTACAGAGACGAAAGGCCTGGTGATGTCATCCTGCTGCGTCTCATGATGTGCAATTCAAACAAATCACACACGCCGCCTCTGAGCACACAGAGCTGAAGAGCTGGATGTAGGAGGTAGGAAATGAGATCGTGGCAAAACCCCTTTAAGCAGGGGGACACGTCAGGCAGGATCTGAGTCCCTGGCGGCATAGTGTGTTACTGATGGTAGCCTTGGTTATTTTGGTCCCACCTCTCTCATTCACTAGGTTCCACCGTGTGGTTCTCGGATTTTTGCTCACTGTTTGTGATCTTTTTAATCCCATTCGGTGAGATCTTGTGTGGAGACCCAGATTGAGGGAGATTATTAGTGGTCTTGTATGTCCTCCATTTTCAAATTATTGCTCCCACAGTTGATTTCTTCACACCAAGCTGCTTGCCTATTTCAGATTCAGTTTTCTCAGCCTGGTTCAGGGCTACAATTTTGTTTCTGGTGTCCTTCGACAGCTCTTTGGTCTTCACCATAGTGGAGTGTGACCGTTTGAGGTTGTAGTAAGGTGTCTTTTATACTGATAACAAGTTCAAACATATGCCATTACTACAGGTAATGAGTGGAGGACAGAGAAGCCTCTTATAGATGGAGTTACAGGTCTGTGAGAGCCAGAAATCTTGCTTGTTTGTAGGTGACCAAATACTTATTTTCCCCCATAATTTGCAAATAAATTCTTTAGAAATCAGACAATGTGATTTTCGGGATTTGTTTTCTCATTTTGTCTCTCATAGTTGAGGTCTACCTATGATGTCAACTACAGGCCTCTCATCTTTTTAAGTGGGAGAACTTGCACTATTGGTGGTTGACTAAGGCTATGTCCACACGGCTTATTTTGGGACGCATTTTGCCACGTGAATACGAACGAAATGCGCACCATTTATTATGGTAATGCACAGTTCTCATAGAGAAATATAGATTATGCCTCCTGTCCCCGCGCGTACAATACGCGTGGGGAGATAATTGACATGTAATGCTTGTCTATGTGGCCAGTGGGCTGCAGGCCCCCCGCATTGTGGGAGTACGCGCCGATCAGCGTGACTAGCGAAAACTTGGCGTAATTGTAATTAAGCCGTGTGACCATACCCTAAATACTTTTTCCCCACTGTATATGGTCTCTGAGCAGATAAAAATTAACTTGTTGAACTGCTTTTCCTAATAAGAGATGTTTTCCACTTTAGTATGTTTAGTATGAAGATAGCAGGAGATAAGACATCCGCATGTCCTCTGATGTAACCCATGTGTTGCGTCTACATGTCAGTCATTCCTTTTTTTTTTTTTTTTTTTTATGATATAAATTAAAATCCCCCAAAAACATGATTTTGTTGTTGGGTATGTTCTACCTAAACAGATTGATTACTTTATCATTGGGGTGCTAAGAAGCCTGATGTTACCATTTTACTACAGTTATGACTTAAAGGGGATCTATCGCTTCTTCAGTTCGTGTGTTTCATTGTGCTCTCAGCTCTACAAATTCAGGGGCGTTTCTTCCCCTCCCACCTGGGTGTTTCTTAACTGAAGGGGGATGACTGTTCATGCTCTCTCCCGAGTCTCTTCCCCCCCCCCCTCCACCCCCCACACCCGCCGAGTCCACATGTCACTGTCGTTCACCCAATGCAGTTTTATTTTGTAAGTATGTTTACATGCCACAGGCCTGCATTCAGTCTAGAAAATCTTCTATGAACTCAGAGCACTGATCTCTTCTCCTCTCACAGCTGGAGGTTTGTTACAATTGAATCCAGTCTTCTATGAACTCCTCCAGAGCAGCACAGATCTCCCTTCTATGTTTACACGCAGGAGCATTTAGGCATTGAGGCACAATTCTGCTGTTTTCTGATTGTAGAAGCCCTGCAGTTTCATTGTTCTGGCTGTGCAGAGTGAAATTGTGCTGGTCCCTTACAACCGGGGGCTGGACGGAAAGTAAATTAGTAGAGCCGTCAGCCAATGAAATGAAAGGAGCTGGAATCCGACCGGCACTGGGGGGACAGTGTTTACACAAAACGAAGATAAGGCAGACTGTGAAAACAAGACGGCTCTGCAAATGACATCCAATTGCAAAGTTGCTTGTTTTCACTGTCACCTTATTCTGAAGACCATTTAATATAATGATACAACCCCTTTAACATGTGCCATGTATGAGGGAATCTGAGTGGGAGTTGGGAGTCGAAGCTTGGGCTCTCCAACTTCCAGCTGGGTTTTTCTATTCATCTTTACATTTGGGTTCTGCTTTTCTCACATTTACATGCAGCTGAACTGATTAAAATGAGGAATGTTGTTAACCTTGAATTAATATTATTCTACAGTTAACTTTATCATAAAATTAGTAGCATTTAAGATGTTGATTATCCTTGGAAACTGATAGCGGTTTGTTTTCACGTCACTGTCAGATTTGACTGGCGGAAAATGTACTACTCCCCAGCAGTGGACTATCGCATGCAAGAAAGATTCCTGTGCAGGCAGTCTACCATATCACTATGTAATGTGTATTCCAGCTGCCATTGTGATATACTGAATCAGTGTCTAGGTTTTACCGTTAAAGACAAATGGATAGAAGTAGTTCGGCTGTTGGTAAATATTTACATGGGTCTTCTGATTCTGATCTCAGTTGTCCTATCATAAAGATATCCGGGTGTATTTTATTTGACCGTGATAGCCCAGATGCTTTTCAAAAATGTTAGTGACCTGACTATCCACAAGAGTCTGGTCAATATATCCTAAAGAGCAGCCCACATCATGGCTGGTGGCACAGAATGTAAGGGTATGTTCAAACTGGTTGGATCTGCCACGGCTTTTCCACAAGAGAACTGCAGAATAAAATCTATGGGCAGAAATCCTAATTGATTGGTGCAGATTTATCGCAGCGTAAATAAGCGCAATAAGTTCCTTCCAAACTGTTAGATTATATTCTGTGGGTCAGCTATAGAAGACCCACAGCGGCTTTGACCCATTTGAAAGCACCACCGAGCTGTGAGATTTCATTAGTGGAGTCTAAAAATTGCAGTGCACTTACTCCCCCTGATCTGGCTATAGATCAAGTCGAATATCCACATAGACAATGGGCACAGTTTAATAAAGACCTAATCATGTAAGATAAAAAAGAAATTCCCATTTTCCCCTAAAAATTCTTTTCTATAGAAAATAGAAAAAAAAAAACTATTCAGAATTGATATTGCTACAATCCTAATGATCCAAAATACAGAGTTATCGCATTATTTCTTACATGTTGAACAGCATAAAAAATTAAATGCCAAAAGCACTTTTTTTGTGCTAATTTTCTTCCAAAAAACAGTATAGAAAATGATTTTAAAAAAAACAACCTCTTATGTATCTTAAAATTGTACCAGTAAGAACTAAATTATCCTGCAATAAACAAGCCCTCATTCAGATAGTTAAATAGAAAAATACGTTTTCGGTCTTGGAATAGGGAGACGCACAAACATTTTTACTTCAAGTATTTTTGTGGGGGAAAAAAATGGTATCATAATTGTACTGAGCCGTAGAATAAAGTTATCACAGTATGGTCACCATATGGTGAATGGCGTGAATTTAAAACGCAAAAAAAAGCTGTGATTTAATTAGTTTTTTTTTTCTTTTCCAGTCAAAGAGTTAATGCGTTATATACCCCAGAATTGTGCTATTAAAAAAACAAAACTTGACTTTAAAAAAAATGAAAAAAGCCTTCATCTTGCTTTTTCAACAGAAAAATAGTTACGTCTCTTGTAATGTAATGAACATGAAAAAAACACTTTATCTTTAAAGAGAACCTGTCACATAGGTTATGCCCCCCTTGCTGAGGACAGAACAAGCTAGTGTCAGACCTGCTTTTCCAAGCGCTGTGTCCCTTATTCTGTAAGATGCTGTAGTTTTCGTGTATTTAATGCTCAAAACTGCAGTTTTCAGCCAGAAAAGTCAATTAAAGAGTCTGTGTTTTTTTTTGTTTTTTTTTAACCCCGCCCACCTGTGGCTAGGCCCAACCAACTCAACTGATAATCCTTTTACTTTATATAGGGATAAACATATGAATAACTGTCAGTGGGCGGGGCTAGCCTTTGATGGGCGGGGCTAGCACCTGCTCATGAATAAGATTTGTGCATTAAATGCTCTAAAACTGCAGCATCTTACAGAATAAGGGACACAGCGCTGGGAACATCAGGTCTGTCACTAGCTTGTGCTACCCTCAGCAAGGGGGGCATAACCTATGTGACAGGTTCTTTTTAAAGGGGATGTATCGCCTCCTTAGTTCGGCTGATTCACACTGCTCTCAGCTTCTCAACTCTGGAGGTGCAGGGGCGTTTCTTCCCCTCCCAGCTGGTGACATCACCCCCCCCCCCCCCCCCCCCCCCCTTCACTGTGCATGCTGGCTCCTGATATTCTCTCCCCCCCCCCCCCCTCCTCTCTGAGTCCACATGTCACTGTCTTTCCCTAGCCAGTCTTATTTTGTAAGAGCTGTATACATACCACAGGCTGCATTCAATCTAGACTGAGCACTCTTCTCCTCTCACAGCGGGAGATGTGTTACTCTATGAACGGCACAGATCACCCCTTCTATGCAGGAGAGTTAGGCACCGGGACAAAACGGTTATGTTTTCTCACTGTAGAATCTGTTGCAGTCTGTTTCTGCTGGGTGTGGAGAGAGAAAATGCTACGGCCCCTAACTCTGAGTCAGGCAGGGATCGACACAAATTGTAATTCTGTTTCTTCTGCCTGTATAAAGTGAAAATGTGACTCTGAGTGAGAGACACAGCTCCGTGAATATGACCGGGGGCTGTACAGAATGTAAATGAGCTCTCAGCTAGTGAAATGCAAGGAGGAGGGATCCGACCAAGACTGGACAGAAGTGTAAACAAAAACACAAGATAAGGAATACTGTGAATACAAGACAGCTTTGCTAATGACATCCAATTGCAAAGTTACTTGTTTTCACTGTCCCCTTATTCTGAAGGCCATTTAATGAAATGATAAAACCCCTTTAAGGGTTTAACTCTGAAATATGCAAAATCAGAGCAGCAATGTGTTTAGTAATATTTTTGAGCTCTGCCTGTTTAACATTAATCAATGTGATAAGAATTTCCCTTTGAAAAATTAATAATTAAGATCCATTTGTGTGCTATGTATGCAGGTGTGTAGGAGGGGGAGCAAGCCAGCTAATGTTTGTGAGCGACTCCTTGTTGCTAACTTTGAAAGTAATTTTGCGTTTTGGCCTCAATATTATAACGTGCCTGTCATTTCAGGCCTCGCTGTTGTGTACATGGGTAATTTATTCTTATTGTAGCCATTATATAATTTGTACTCTGCATTTATCTGCAGTTTTAGCTCTCAGCAGCCTCCAGATCTGTCAGTTTCCCTAAACTCTGATCCAGAGTGAATGAGAAACAACTTCTAGAAATTTTCTAACTCGGTGTCAGAAGCAGCAGCCTGGAGTACATTTTACAACAGTAGGGGTATGTTCACACAGCGGATATCGAGGCTGATTCTGGGCATGGATTCCACATCCAGTCTGACTGTAAAGTGATTTACACTATTCCTTATGTAAAATCGGCTGCAGCGTTCAAATGATGTTGAACTCAAGTATCGGAACGTAATGTCAGCGTCTAAAGAATTGACGTCCATTCTTTGTCAAGTGCTTATGTGCCGATAATAAAGTATAAGGGCATGTTCACACTGCGGGAACCCGCAGCCAAAACCTCGTGGAACCTTGCCGCAAACTCGCGTCTCCTGATGCGGGTTTGCGGCGCAGGCGCTTGGCGTGGTCTCAGCGCAGGTGGGGCGTGGTTTGGGGCGTGGCTTGCGCCGAGGGTTTGCCCCCATGCAAATTGATAGCAGGGGGCAAGCCGCGGCCCAGCCGCGCACCACCCGCAGCAGCACCGCGCGGCCGCCGCGCAGAGCACTCCCTGTCAAGAATTGACAGGAGAGTTCTCCACCCGCACGGGTTTGTCCACGGCCAAACCCGCGGAGTGTGCCTATTAATGTGGTTTCCCTGATGAGAGCGACCCCGCACAGGATACCCCTACAAAAGTCTTCCCTAGAACCTAGAGGTCTCTGAGGGGAGAGAGTGCGTTAAAACAATAACTTAACTAAGACCTAGACGCGTTTCTCAAGGGATCGTCATGTCCTCTTCCTCAGTAGGTCACAGAATAATCCGGGGTAAAGATGTTAAGAACCTCTTGTATATGGACACGGTGGTGTCCCTACTCTAAGGCTATGTCTACACTGCACAGAAAAAAAGTCAGTTTTTTCAGCGTTTTTCGTTTTCTAAAAAACGCTGGAAAAACTACCGTAATCATCTCCCATAGACTCTAATGTAAAACCCTCCTGCTGTCTATACTGAGCTTCTTTCTGCTCGTTTTTTTTACTGGTCGTCTCTACAAAACGCCAGAGCAGGGCAGAAAATTTACTACAGGAGTCTATGTAAAGCGCTGGGCGTCTTTTGCCGCGTTTTTTGCTGCGTTTTCGCGCAGTTTTTGCCGCGATTTTTCAATGAAAATCCTCCCAGCAGACCCAAGTTACACCTATAATGGGTGGTAACAAAGGTTATACCTGATCAAATTTGCATACACGTGTTTGTGGGCCTTGTCTTGTACCCTTGTAATAAAAAAGATCATGCTTTGGTCGCTAACGATTTTTGCACAATTCATATATTATTTTCACTAAAAATACGTTTGTTTTTTTTATAGATTTTCGCGCTAATAAAGTTAGCTTGCTTGTGACGATAAAAATACGTTTTTTTTTTTTTTTTACGGATTTAGGCACTAAAATCTTTTTCTTAACTTTATCAGCGGCAAATATGTTTTCTTGGTGGATTTTAAAAATTTGAGTTTTTTTACGGTTTTTTAGCGCCAGAACATTTTTTTTAAAGGATTTGGCTCTAAGCAACACAAAAAGGACAATGTGCTCAAAATGGCTACGTGATCTAAAGGAAGTGACTATTAACATTTTTAACTCCACCTGTAGGGTGTAGTTTACATCCAATGGCTTAATTTGTGCATACATTAAAAAGCAGAGCAAAGACGCTTCAAAAAATGCTCCAAAAAACGCTTCAAAAAACGCTCCAAAAAACTAAAAACGCGCTAAAAACGGCCGTTTTTTCAGCTGCTTTTGACAGGCAGTGAACAGAAAACTCAGCTTCATGAACGTTTTTAGTCATTCGTTTTCAGGTCATTTATGCCCACTGCAGGGTAGACAGAGCCTTAGTATGCCCACTCCCCTAATAGAGCTCTAGGGTCTAGTGAGGAGTTTTGTAGGGGTATCCTGTGCGGGGTCGCTCTCATCAGGGCGGGTGCTCCGCTAAGGGCAAGATCTAGGGATTACAGAATATAGGGAAAGTATATGGGTTTGTTCCCGTTTTGGCATATCTTTTTAACCCGGACTTGCCCGTGTATCACTTCTCGTTAAATGGACCATTGGGAGGTGGTAAGAACACACTTTTGGTTGTTCACTAATATGCCTATTGATTAGGTTAGTACTTATGGTTTATTATTAAGGATTTAGTAAAAGGTATAAGCATAGGTATTAATTAGTGGGGCCTCCCTTTTCGGGCCGATGCTCCTCTTATTTAGGGATATACTAGGGTGATTTGATAGGGTGGTGGGTCTTAGAACTGCCCTATACTTCTAATTGATATCCCTAATAGAAAGGTTACGCTTTTGTATTAATATCCCTATGAATGTGGTGTATCTTCACTCTAATGGCTATTTATGTATTGGCAAATAATTATTGACGTATTAGAATACAGGTTGTATTTTAAGTAGGGTTTGGTTTCGGTAGCAGTGAAATTTAGAATGAAATCCCTAGAGGCTATATATATTTTTCAGTGCTACTCCCACGCATAGTATAGATTCTGCTTCTTTAGATCTATCTAAGAAGTTGACAGTGTTGGTCTAAACAGCATTGTTAAAATGGCATCTAAAATCCAATGGCAGTTTTAATATCACTGGACTGTGGTTTTTAGAAAATGAAGTGTTGCCGCACACCTCTTTGGTAAACTGGGTTCTCAGTGGAAAGCCAAAGGCTACAATCCAATATGTAGAAAATCCACGGCATTCCTTTAGTAGTAGTAGAAAATACAATTTATTGAGTAACCAAATAGAACATCAGCGCTCCATTTAGATATACTGTATGTCTAAATGGAGAGCTGATGTTCTACTTTGGTACTCAATAAATAGTATTTTCTACTACTATTAAAGGAATGCCGTGGATTTTCTATATATTGGACTGTGGTTTTTGGCACAGATTTGCCGTCAGCCCCGTACTTTGAATGTACGGGAATCCAACATGTTTGAAAATCCACCGGAATCGGGTGGATTTTATAATGGACAGGATAAAATCCATGCGGTGTAGAATCCGTGCTGTAGTCTTCATTGCGGTCTACACAGTACAGTTGGATTTTCAGCAGATTCTGAATACTGTATGTCCCGTAAATCTGATGAAAAACCCGTGCTGTGTAGACCTAGCCCTTTACTGTCTGATTCAATGGGCAATCTGAGGCATTCATTAACCCCTTACCGCCGGAGCCAGTTTTGGCGCCTCTGACAGAGCCCCATTTTTTAAATCTGGCATCTGTCACTTTGTCAAAATAACTTTTTGACACTTTAACCTATCCATGTGATTCAGAGTTTTAAATTTCTTCCAAGTTCGGTAATAACCCTACATGTGGTGTAAACTGCTGTTTGGGCGCATGGCAGGGGGTACAAGGGGGGAAGAGCTTTTTGGCTTTTGGAACGCAGATTTTGGTGGGGCCATGTCGCGTTTACAAAGCCCAAAAGTACCAGAACGGGTGAAACCTTCCAGAAGTTGCCCCATTTTGGATTCAGCCTCCCTCAAGGATCTCATCTGGGAGGTGTATTGTACATTTTGGGTGCACAGGTGTTTCCATAGTTTTTTTTTTTTTTTTGCATTGAGCAAATGAAAATGAGGGGGAAAAACGCAGTTCCTTCATTGTTTTTTGGGCTTCAATTCTACGCGTTCCGCCGTGCAGTTTTAAATGGACGTGATAAATTTACTATGTGGTTCGGTACAATTGCAATGATATAGATTTTCTATAGTTTATGTTTTATTACTTTTACACAATAGAAATAGGTCTATAAAAAATTGCGTTTTTATTTTGTTCTGTTCTGATAGCCATAACGTTTCATTTTCTGTATACGGAGCGGGATTCTGGGTTGTTTTTTTGTGGAATGAGTTTGAAGTTTTTATTAGTACCATTATGGGGGGCATTTTGCCGCTTTGATAACTTTTTATTAAGGTTTTTTGTGAGGCATTTTGAACAAAATACAGCATTCCTGGTAGTGTTTTTTATTTTTATTTTTTACAGCGGTCACCGTGCAGTATAACTGACGTACTAGTACTAATCAGCAGGTCGATACGGATACAGCGATACCCAATTTGTATATTTTTTTTAAATTTTTTTTACTGCTTTTACACAAAAAAAAAACACTTTTATTCAAAAAGGAAAATATGTTTTTTGCAACGCCATAGTCTGAGCCATAACTTTATTTTTCTGTGTACGGAGCGGTGTATAGGCTTGTTTTTTGCGGGATGAGTTGAAGTTTTTATTGCTATATTTTTTTGGGGGGACAAGACTTTTTGATCATTTTTTAAATCCGTTTTTTGGAAGGCGGGGTGAAGAAAATACTGCCAATCCTAGTAGTGTTTTATATTTTTAACAGCGCTCACTGTGCAGTATCCATGACCAGTTAGCTTTACTATCTGGGTCGATACGATTACGGCGATACCCAATTTATATAGTTTTTTATTTTTATTTTGAAGCACTTTAAAAAAAAAAAAAAAAAGTGTTTTTATTGTGTTAAATAATATTTTGTATTTGCTGTCTTTGAGAGCAATAACTTTTTTATTTTCCGTATACAGAGACGTGTAAGGACTTTTTTTTTGCGTAATGAACTGACGTTTTAATTTTGGTACAACTTTGGCGTTTACATGAGTTTTTGATCGCTTTTTTCCATATTATGTGCTGCCGGATGTACAAAAATAGCAAAACTGTGACTGTTTTTTGTTTTTGTTTTTTATGGCGTTTTTACGGGTTAATTAATGTGACAGATTTATAGGGTGGGTCGTTACGCACGCGGCGATACCAAATATGGGTACTTTATTTTTGATCTTTTTTGGGGCGATTGGCGTTTGTAAAGGGGAAAAGGGCGGTGTACGTATTTTAATTGTATTTTTTGTGTTTGTGTGTTCCTTTTTTTTTTTTTTTTTTTTTTTTAACTTTACTTTTCTTTTCCCCAGTGGGGATTTGTAACCGCAAATCCCCACTGGGGAAATACAATCGTTAGATTGCTGTTTGAATAGGAGACCTGTGCACAGCGTTACTGCTGTGTACAGGTCGCCATGGCAACTAATGACACCATGCCCACAATGCATTGTGGGCATGGTGACGTCACCAGACTACCCGGATGCTTTCAGAAGGCATCCGGGGAGTCTGGCAAGGGGAGCGCCATTACTGCGACGATTGTAGGCAGGGGGAGCTCCCTCCTCCTGCCTGCGGCTTTATTATCGCGACCATGACAGGCTGCGGTAATGAAGCGTTTTTCACCCGCGGCCGGAGCTCACTCCGGGGTGATGCAGCATGAAGCCAGCGGTAATTTACCGCTGGTTCCATGTCCCCGATCGGCGCGGCTCGCCCGCAAGCCGCGCGATCCCAGGGCGTATGCATACGTCCATTTGCGGGAAGTCACTTCCCGCTAGGGTGTATGCATATGTCCAATGTCGAGAAGGGGTTAAGGCATGGATTATTTTTTTTCCGACACATATTTGAAAGCTAGTAATGGGGTGTGGGGGAGGGGGAGTGTCATCGCTCCATTGAATTGGGACTAATCCATGTCCACAAATGTGACAGAAAACACATCTACAAAGTAAAATACTGCAGCTGGAATCTGCGAGCATTGCCTCTACAGCAAATTGTATGAAAGATTTTTCTTCTTAAAAAATTCTTTATGTAACCAGTACCCTAAGTTTTGATTCAAGTACTGGGTACGAAAGGTCACATAGCTACCGTGTTTTTTAAAAAATAAGACAGGGTATTATATTTTCATTTCCTAAAAAAGGCTAGGGCTTTTTTTTTTTTTTTTTTAACACGACGGGTGCAGACACTGCATTCTGGGACATTTAGTTCCTTGGCAGCTGCTGTGGAACTATAAGTACCAGCGTGTATATACACACACAAACACCTCTTGGTTTTTTACTATAGGGTATGTACTGTGTATGTATGTTTGTATACACACACACAGTACATAACCTATAGTCATGTGTGTCTCTATTCTTTCAGTGCCTTATCTTGAAAGTATGGCATACTAGGGAACTGCAAGTCACAATAGCCACACTTCAAGATAAGGGATTGTTTGTGTGATTGTTTAAATCTGTGTCTGTATGCATTGTGAGTTTATATGTGTGTATACATGTGTGTGTATGCAATGTGCATGTATATGAATGTGTGTGTCGGTGTGTGTGCAATGTGATTGTATATGAATGTGTGTGTAATGTGAATGGATATGTAGGTGTGTGTAGGCATGTATGCAATGTGAGTGTATGTGTACACATTGAACTTTAACTTACACATTGCACTCTGGCCTGGGCTAAAGGACCTGTGAGTCATGTGACTGTCGCATCATCACAGGTCCTTCAGCCTGAAAACACTCTGGAGGTTACCACAGAACCTCCAGTCTAACAGGCTGTTTATCGGGGTGGGCGGGGCTCAGGCACTGCCCAGGAGGCGGGCACCAGCCACTCAAGAGCTGCTGACTAACTGGGGCTTATTTTAGGAGTAGGGCTTATATTTAAAGCCTACTCCAAGAATCTGAAAATCGGGCTTATTTTTTCTGGGAGTGCTTATTTTTGGAAAAACCCGGTAGATGTGGCATAGATTTATATGGGAAGGGTTTAACCTGGGATCAGTAAGCTGATTCGCCTTGGGATAGGTTTTAGTATTTTTTCAGATGGAGGCAGGAAAGGAACCGGAGAAAGAGGTGCGCTTCTGTAATATTTGCAGGCCCTACTGATTTATACAGTTTATTCAGAAAATAGTGACCATGCCCTTTTTTCACTTGGATTTAAGCTATTGTAAAATGTTTAAAAGCAGGATTTTTTTCCCTGGTCCTATTGAGTAATGTTCGGATTATAGTTGTTAGACCGAGGAGAACTTTGCATTCTATTATAGTGGTTTTAGGGAAGGGACAAGTGTGGTTACTGTAGTAAATGTAGCTGTTGTGGCCTGAATGTCTGGTTAATGTAGAAATAATAACCACTTGGGGTAGGTTACTATTTGTGTCTGGCTTCAGTATTTTGTACTGGCTAAATCCTGTTCCCTAGAAGGACTTTGTTTCATTTCTCTAAGAGCCCTTCTAATTGACACTCCTTGTAATGTTGCTCTTTCATTACCAACTCCAGATCATTGAAAGTGAAGGCATGCTTTATTTGAGCATAAAACCATTTAGTTATTGACCGCCTGTCTGTTTTTTTTTTTTCTATCTCTACTACTGAAGTTTTCCAGATAATTACTCTGTGGCTGCAGCAGATGGTAAGGAGCTGGCTAGGGTTCTCCCTTTTTTATTTTTTTTTTTTTACCTTGCTATTAAATTATGGCTTGCTACAGCATAACCAAATAATAACTGCGAATTACAGATATTAAGTGTGTTGTAAATATGCCGAAATGTCAGGTTGAACAGTAAGGTGCCTGGCTTTACACCAACTGTTTGTTACCTCGTTTGCACTAGATGATTCCTACAGCTTTTATGTGTGCAAGGTAGTTGTAATGACAACTTGTTGTCCGTACTACTGAGCCATTGCAGTCCTGGACCGTAAAGTTATCTTGGGGAATCCCTTCCATAGACTACATAAAACTAGGAACAGCAAATTTTCCTGTTTTCTAGGGGGAAAATTTACCTTGAATTTTAAATCGCTTGTCCTCTTTTGTGAAGTCTTTTAGGCAGATGGTCTCCCAAAAAATGGGAATCTAGCAAGAGAACAAAGAGTGACTTTTAATGACTATATTTACTATTTTGCCATAGGCAAACTTAAACTCTATGGCTGCGTCCCCACGGCAGTGGACAAAATACCGGTCGGTTTACCCGGCCAGTATTTGTCCGGTTTTGCGCCCGTCCCCACGGCCGCGGGGGGTACGGCTTTTCTCCGCAATGAGTGGAGAAGAGCCCTCCCATTGAGGTGTTCATATTCCAATTGGAAACCGGACTAAGAATGAACATGTCTAATGCTCCTTGAGCGGCTTGCGGGCGGAAAACCCGTGCAGTGGGGAGCTGCACGGGTTTTCCATAGAGCACAATTGTGCTCGTTTTCGGGCGGTTTTTCAGGCGGTCTGCAAAACCGCAAACCGGCCGAAAACCCGTGCCATGGGGACATGCCCGATCAGTTCTCAATCTATAAAGCACTAAAATGTAACTTTTATTATGTATAACACTTAACCTCGATGCACACTATTTAAAAACTGACCTCAGGCACGACATTCTAATTTGTGATTTCCTACCTCTTTCTTTTTGGATTCCTCTTTGGAGTTAGTAAATTATTGTGTGTGTGTATATATAGGGTGCCCCTGTTAATAGGCGGTGTTCCACAAGACTTGATGATAATAGAAAAGGAGTTATTCCTTCACAATTAGAAAGTGACAAATTGAGAGGTTAAAAATCAGGTTTTTAAATAGTGTGCATCGAGGTTGTGTCATACATAATAAAAGTTAAGTTTTAGTGCTTTATAGATTGAGAACTGATAGTTTAAGTTTGCCTATGGCAAAATAGTAAATATAGTCTTTTAGGCAGGGCACAGGTTTTGTTGCAAATCCGCAGCTAAGTCCAGATGCATTAAATGCAGCTGGTGTGTTACAGTGCAACAGAAGGCCTGAAAATCTGTGGCATGCTTGGATTTCCTTGCACAATCTTTCTAAAGTGTGTGGATGGCGTATTGAAAACTCCATGCACCTGTATTGTGGAATCCGCACTTCAATCCTGCTCCGTCTGGCCCCGGCCTTACTGCTCGGTTTGGCTGTGTTTTCCAGATGTAGCCCCCATAGTCTCCGTTTCCCTTTGGTGCTGAGTAGCATTTTCTTTTCTTTAAAGGGGTTGTCCCATGTCACACAATGATGCCATATAAATAGGGTACGCCATCATGGCCCAAAGGGGCCCCCAGCACATATGCCTATTTCAAAAGGGCCCCCAGGTGTTGGGCTGACTCAAAACTGCCTTTGAAATGAATAAAAAATTTAATTTTAGTGTGAACACGTCACCATTCTGAAATGGGAACTTCAGGGGCCCCTTGTGTTCAGGCAGTGGAACCTACACCCGACACACTTTGAGGGATGTTATAAATTGCCATCATTGTATGGGGAATCCCCTTTTAAGTTTTTTGAAAACCCCTTTAATCAAAAGGGTAAATTTACACAGGCAATGGTTGCCCTATAAAATCGCCCCTGGGAGGGTTTTGTGTGGGGAAATTTTTTAGAAGGGTTTTTTCCCTTTCATAGGAATTTGCTCCCAAAAAAAGTGGTTTTCATTTTGATGTAAAAGTTTATTGCTAGGTTTACACCGGGCATCTCAGAATAAAAAATTTTGGTTAGTCATTTATTGGCTCTTGTAGAAAGTTTTATATGTACCCCAGAGCTGTTAAATTAAAAATTTCCAAAAAAAATATTCAACAAAACCGGGTCCCCCCCCTCTCCCCCATTTTTATGCTGCAGTGGCTAAAATTTGGGGTATGTCAGTTAGGCCAAAATATACAAAAGTGCCCCACTGCCTGTAGACAGGAAGGAATAGATGGGGTGTGGGGTTTTAAATAGAGGTTTTTTGTGTGTGTGTGTGTGTTGTTTGTGTGTGGTAATATTAATATTATATATTTTAATTTATTAATTTTTAATATATATATATATAATATATAAATAATATATTTTATATTTTGTGTATATATATGTAGTATATGTATAATGTATGAATTATATATCATTATCAAAATTTATAGTTATATGTATAATTATTATATTATAGTAGTATATGTAATATGTAATGTATGTTATGTATATATATGTATTTTGTATATTTTATATGTGTAATATGAAATTAAGTATATATATGTATATATGTTTAAGTAATTGTATTTTAAATGATATATGTTTATTAAATGTATGTGTATTATATTATATATGTTGTATAGTTTTAATAAGATTATGTAGTAAATTTAATAATGAAAATTTGTATTATATGTAATAAGTATATATTATGTATTGTTAATATTATATAGTATTAAATTATATATAGTATATTGTATTTATAGTAATATAATGTATTATGTATGTTTTTTATTATATGTATATAGATGTATATGATATATATTTATATGATGAAAAAGTAAAATGTATGTATTGTATTTAAAATATTGAAGTATGTATAATATGTATGTAATTATTTTGTATATAAATAATGTATATATGTTTGTATATGTATAGTATATGTTATATGTGCAGTATATGTATATATGTATGTATTATGTAAATAGGGATGTATATGTATAAGTATTATAATGTATGTATATGTATATATGTATGTATATAGTATGAAATATTAAATATGTAGTATAGTATGTATTTGTATATATGATGTATATATTGTAATGTTATGTATTATATATGTATAGTATGTATTATGTATATGTATGTATATGAAATATTTTATGTATATGTATATGTATGTAATTATATGTATTATATTTTATATATTGAATATGTTAATGTATATATATGTAATAGGGTAGATATGTGTATATAAGTATTTTATAGTAAAAATATGTATTTGTAAGTATATGTATTATATGTATATTGATTGTATAGTAATAATATGTATATAGAATGTATGTGTTTTATTATATATGTATGTTATAGTGTATAAAATGTAAAAATTTTGTATGTATATGTGTATAATGTATATAGTATTATATGTGTATATATAATATATGTAAGTTATTATGTATAATAAAAATGTAATTGTATGTATAATATGTATATATGCTTGTATATGTATTATAGAAATATATTTATGTAATAGTAAGTTAGGGTATATATGTATGTAATTATGTATATTTTATATGTATGTATATGATATATTTTTGGTATATATTTATATTAAATATTTTAAATATATGAATGTAATGTATATCTATATATATGTATGTTATTTTATGTATATGTGTAAAATTGTTTGTATAATGTATATATGTTATATGTGTATAGGGGTATAATGTATGTATATGTATATGTATATATGTGTATATATGTATGTATATGTATATATGTATGTATATGTATATATGTGTATATATGTATGTATATGTATATGTATATATGTGTATATATGTATGTATATGTATATGTATATATATATGTGTATATGTATGTATATGCAGGAAAAGCTACTTACAGATCAGACACAAGGTGTGAGGGCCGTGCTCGCAAGAGCTTACAATCTATTAGGGTGTATGGGTGAGATGATTGAGTGAGACTACGTGTGTGTGTGTGTGTGTGTGTGTATATATCTATATAATATAGGGTTTCATGGCACGAACAACTACTTTGATAGTTATTTATCGATATGGGAGTCTTGGCGTTTCAAAATAAAATTGCATGGTGTTTGTTGGTAATTCCCCTCCTAGTGGTTAATGAGTCTCACCAGTGCTCATTTACATCTCTTAACATGTCCGCTTGTTTCTAAGCCTTGTACTGCAGGTGTTGTAAGAGTCTTAAAGGGGTAGTCCCATTACGAGAAATTCTCTTTGCTAGGTGCCATCTGGCTCTGCATTTGAATGAGGAGGGTGGTGCTAGTGCCGCCGTCCTCCTTCACGTCTATGTGAGTTCTGAATATAGCCAAGCACACACACTCCGCTATACCAGAAACTCCCTCCTCATTCACATTCAGAGCCGGATTGCACCTAGGAATGAGCGGCCTGTAAAGAAAATTTCCTGTAGCTTTCAACTTGTAGGGAACTGTAAATGAAGACTTTGATTAAGCACATAATCGACATGCAGGAAAGTTTTGATTTAAATGAAAAATTCAAATCTTCCATGTAATACTGTATTTGGTAAGTGGATGAGAGCTTAGCAGACATCACACACACTGTGGAGAACTAGCTGCAGTGTAGATTTTCTGAAATGGAAAAAGCATGAATTGTTTCAGATTTGCACCATTGATTTCAGCAGGAATGGAAAAAATCTGCTACAGAATCTGCACTTAACATAAATGTTATGGATTTTGCTGCTGATTACCCTACGGAACTACAGCTAAATATATAACTGTAGAGTGAGATTTTTTTTTCCCCCTTTCATTTTTCAAATTCTGCATGAAGTCCCCACAATTTGCTACAGATTTGTTAATGAAATGAGCCGTGGTAAATACAGCTGTTATGCACTTGGCTTACAGGTGTATTCACACATCGCCTCCATGATGCAGGAGCTCTACTCTGTTTTATATGGAATTTTGGTGAAACGTTAAGTGGGGTTTTAAAGGGATTTTGCCACAAAGAAAAATTGCAGTGGGAAGCTTGAAAATTAAAAAACAAACATTTTCACCTTTATTAAAAATACTGTACCATTTTTGTTTTAGCTGCTCCCTTAGGGGTCCATAGTGTACAGCTGATCTCCAGGGGATACGACCAGCGATGAGAGCTCCTCATTCTTGCCGCACATGCTCAGACATAGACTCTCCTCCTAGGCAAATCAGTCAGTCTCTTCCCTGCTTAGTAATTGCAGACAGTCACTGCTGAGCAAGTGTTCAGTACCAGGTGCTGTCATTCTACTTCCGTCCTCTCCGTAATTAGTAAAACAGTGCAAATAAATAAAAATAAACCTCAATGAGGTATGTGCATTGAGACCAAGAAAATCCACATTTGGCTTCTGCAGGGATTTGAACCTAGGACTCTTATGTTGGAAGGCAAAAGTGCTAACCATTCAGACACTTTGAAGCTGCTCACATCTCTTTACATAAACAGGCCTTTGAGTACAGTGAGCACACTGTGGGGAAAAGCCAAGTTGATGTCAGCCTGCTGAAAAAATGTGGGGGTGTGGGAGGATCTGTGGCAGATTGATTTGCACTATGCCTCCCTCATCTGTTGTGGAACTGGATTGGATTTTCCACATAGATGTAACTTATTACAGTAGCAAGATCAAAAATGTTCAATCCCTCACTAAATTATAACTTTCAATAAATATTGTTAAAACCAGCAACTATAGCTGTACCAATTCAGTGGTGATGATAGGAAAAAATATATTTTTTCACTATTCTAGGTACCATGGGTAGTTTCCTAATAGATGATCCCAATGGTGAATGGAGGGTTTTGTAGCAACTCCATGGTTCTGCCAGAATAAGTAGATGCTGTCTTCTGAGGTCCCAATATAAATTCTAGAGCTAGAACAAGAATGAATGGTTAACTGAAAAAGAGGACCTTTTATAGTCTTAAATGCCTTTACTTGCACTGAAAAGGGTGACCCTGAACAGCAGCTAATAATCGTACTCTTGATACTGCCAATAGTTGCTAAGCACATTGTGGCGCTCACAGCGTTTTTTGTTAATTTTTTTTGTGGCGTATTGCACCTAAATAAACGTCAAAAACCGTAAAGCAAATGTAGAACACTTCCCATTGACTATAATGTGGAATTGGCTGTTTTTACTTGAGTATTATCGGTGCGTACTGTCCGCACCTACATAGAATTGATATGTCAGGTCTTTGAGGCGTTTTACATGCCAATAATAAAGTATAGGAGGCAGAAATCTGCTTCGGCCACTCTGCCTCGTTTCCGTGTTGAAATTCCAGGCTTCCTGTCATTCCTGAAAATTAGCTTGTGGGAACCCTTTGGCTATGTTCATACGGCTTATTTCCGAACGTATTTACATCGGATTGCCGATCGTAAATACGTTCTGAAATCAGGTGAAAATCGGTTGCAAATAAGCTTCACTAAGTGTGGCACGTATTTGTAACTGATTTTCCGACGGATTCACCATCCCCATTCATTATAGGTGGTGAATCCGTCCGTAAATAATTCACATGCACATTGTTTTTCCGGCCGTTTTGTGGCTGCAATCCGCAGCGGCAATCCGGCACGGAAATAAGGGTCGTCTGAACGACGACCGGTATGTCCCATTAAAATCAATGTAAAACGGCCAGTCACTTGTTTGTAACTGATTTCACAATCGATTTGCGGCCGTAAATAAACCGTGTGAACATGGCCTTAAGGGTATGTTCACACTGATGTGGGCGTTGATTCTGGGGCAGGTTCAGCGCTAAATCTGTCTCATAATCGGAGTCCAATCTGACTGTAATGCGTCTTACATTGTTTCTTATGTTCCGCTCACCTTGCTGATTTTCCGTAGTGCTAATTTCTTTTCACCACCTAACAAAGTATTTAATTGAGGCAGATTTTGCCCTGAAACCTGTTAGTATATTGGAGTCTGAAAATCTGCCGTGAAAATCAGTAGATTTCAGACTAGAATTTCAAGGGGTGTTCTCACTACAAAGATATCTATACTGATGGGGACAGTAAAAACAAGCACTTTTGCAATTCGTTTGTATTATCTAAATCATTTAGTATAGCAGCTATTAGCTAATCTGCGTGTGTCTAGAGCTACTTCAGCCTGGAGTTGGGCCATGTCCCCCGTTCTGTGATTGGCTGACTGCATTTAGTTTAACCTCTCATCTGGACACGCCACGTGTGCTGGGATTGGATGTCCTGGGCTCTCTGTGCTCACTCCCCCTGAACTGGGTTAAACAAGCTGCCTTGTGCTTCTCTCTGCTCATAGTGACAGCTCTGATGTAAAGGATCTGGGCAATTACCGAGTCTTTTTAGCTGCTATATTTATTCCCTCCACTCATATAACACAGCCTTATACACTCTGCTCTCCCCGCCCATATAACACAGCCTTATACACTCTGCTCTCCCCGCCCATATAACACAGCCTTACACACTCTGCTCTCCCCGCCCATATAACACAGCCTTATACACTCTGCTCTCCCTGCCCATATAACACAGCCTTATACACTCTGCTCTCCCCGCCCATATAACACAGCCTTATACACTCTGCTCTCCCCGCCCATATAACACAGCCTTAAACACTCTGCTCTCCCCGCCCATATAACACAGCCTTATACACTCTGCTCTCCCCGCCCATATAACACAGCCTTATACACTCTGCTGTCCTACCCATAGAACACACCCTTATACACTCTGCTGTCCCCGCCCATATAACACAGCCTTATACACTCTGCTCTCCCCGCCCATATAACACAGCCTTATACACTCTGCTCTCCCTGCCCATATAACACAGCCTTATACACTCTGCTCTCCCTGCCCATATAACACAGCCTTATACACTCTGCTCTCCCTGCCCATATAACACAGCCTTATACACTCTGCTCTCCCTGCCCATATAACACAGCCTTATACACTCTGCTCTCCCTGCCCATATAGCACAGCCTTATACACTCTGCTCTCCCTGCCCATATAGCACAGCCTTAATCACTCTGCTCTCCCTGCCCATATAGCACAGCCTTAATCACTCTGCTCTCCCTGCCCATATAGCACAGCCTTAATCACTCTGCTCTCCCTGCCCATATAACACAGCCTTAATCACTCTGCTCTCCCTGCCCATATAACACAGCCTTATACACTCTGCTCTCCCCGCCCATATAACACAGCCGTATACACTCTGCTCTCCCTGCCCATATAACACAGCCGTATACACTCTGCTCTCCCCGCCCATATAACACAGCCTTATACACTCTGCTCTCCCTGCCCATATAACACAGCCGTATACACTCTGCTCTCCCTGCCCATATAACACAGCCTTATACACTCTGCTCTCCCTGCCCATATAACACAGCCTTAATCACTCTGCTCTCCCTGCCCATATAACACAGCCTTAATCACTCTGCTCTCCCTGCCCATATAACACAGCCTTATACACTCTGCTCTCCCTGCCCATATAACACAGCCGTATACACTCTGCTCTCCCTGCCCATATAACACAGCCGTATACACTCTGCTCTCCCTGCCCATATAACACAGCCTTATACACTCTGCTCTCCCTGCCCATATAACACAGCCGTATACACTCTGCTCTCCCTGCCCATATAACACAGCCTTATACACTCTGCTCTCCCTGCCCATATAACACAGCCTTATACACTCTGCTCTCCCTGCCCATATAACACAGCCTTATACACTCTGCTCTCCCTGCCCATATAACACAGCCTTATACACTCTGCTCTCCCCGCCCATATAACACAGCCGTATACACTCTGCTCTCCCTGCCCATATAACACAGCCTTATACATTCTGCTCTGGAACAATGAGAGCAGAGAGGTAGTTGGTGACCTAGAGAATCTTCTGTACACAAGCAGGATAAGATCTCCTTTAGCACTTGAAGCAAAATCAGAAGAGCAATTGGTATTTGGTAATAGGCTTCATTTACCTTTACCTACATGTTTAAAGTTAATTATTTGTAGTGAGAAAATCCTTTTAGTACTCCCTATAAAGCTGTACATTAAGTGACAGAAGGGGGATTTAAGATATAGGGGGTCACAATAACATGAAAGCGGCATATAAAGAATAGGTATATATGGGTTAATGTTTGTTAGACTAGTTTCAGATCGAGATGTATGCAGTTACCCATCCATCGGAACAGATTCCTTTAGCAATACATGCAGACTAGTAGTTAGAGGTTTACTTCTGTACTGGGTTTTGCATGTTACAAGGACCTGTCATCAGTGCTCTGCGACCACCACCCATCCATCGGTAATCACTGGGCTGAAGCATGCTGCAGTATGGTGCTATGTTACAGAGATCCCTCTTGAAGTGTTGCCTCTATTTGAAGAATGCAGCATTTAAAGGGGTTGTCTCGCTACAAAGAATAGCTTTCAAATTGTAGGAAACACAAAATAAAGACATTTTCCAAATATATTGCTTTGTTCATCTGTTTTTGTTAAGGAGATACAAGTGAATTAATCGCCTCCCTGGCTATTTGTTTCCTCAGTGACCGACCTGTAAACATCTCTCCCCCCTGCTGTTCTATGTGATAGTAGTGAGTGATGTAATCACACAGGTCCCGGCAGCCTCTGTGCTGCTAGGCAGTAAAAAGCTTGATTTATCTAAAGTAAACAGCTCTAATTAGGGCTTTTGTTTGAGGGATCAGATAAAAAGTCCTGCTTGTAGTTTCAGAGAAGCTTCTGAGCTAATCTGAACTATATAGCAACTGAAAACAGAGTTGACTACAACATGGAGCTGTATGCAAATTACAGTCATTCTGAACCAGGAAGAGACAGAGTATTTCATTCATGCATCCTATGAAACTCTGTAGGGAGACAACTGGAACATGGTGCAGTTTTTGATGGGGGAAAAAAAAAAAGTATGTGCCTTTTATATAAAATATAGGGTACAGTGTGACCCTATGGGCACCATGCAATGTACATCAGTCCCGGTATCAGTAGCTAATATAATCAGGCGTTTCGATGACCCTTTTTTTAATGCTGCTCCTTCTTGATGGCCGTGTTGGGAATGTGGCCATGGGTGACCCCAGACATTATAGCAGTGCTGCTAGGTAAGTTGTATGGGTGAATAAGCCAATTTCTTTGAAGGCAATAACATTTTTTATGATCTTTGCTGCTATTCACTAATTCTCAGGTTTCTTAGAATGAAAAATGTTACCTGAAAAGCGCAGAGTATTTTGTCTAGTTATTCTGCCAGGCTTGTAATTTTCATTGAGCTGGAGAGATTATATACTTGAGTAAAAATAGCACATTATGTAATTATTACCTCACTATTAACTAGTTCCTGGTAGCAGCTTTATGATTACACTAAACATCTGCAAATTCTTAAGGGATTGTGCCTGCACTTAGGTGTGGGGTGTGTGTGGCTGTGGCTAGCGCTATATGCACAGCTGGCTGCTCTTGTACTACGACTTAAAGGGACAGTGTGACTAGAACAAGGCCGGTATCGCGCTGCTTTATTTTTGTACTATAGATGCTGCAGCTAGATTTTTTGGTTTCACAAAATGCAGAACGCTCAAAGTATTTCATTATTTTATTTTTTTCCAAAGGCTTCTGAATATAAATTTCCAAAATGTAGAGGCAATACCAGAGTTAAAGGGATTGTCTCACTTTATCGATTCATCTTACCTCAGTAGGTTTCAGTTTCATTATTGAATTTAGTGCCTGTTGGCTACTACTGGCCTGCAGTGACAAGCTGCTGAGGACACCAGGTCTGTAGCTACAGCGACCAGCGGTGACAGCCTGTCAGGAGAGATCAAACAGGTCTGTAGCTATAGTAACCTGAGGAGCTGATGCAGCCCATACAAGAGGGGATATCTAGGAATAGATATTATACTGTTAATGGACACTTATTGCAAATGACTTGTTTTTAACCCCTTAATGACCGCCCACTGTCTTTTGACGTCGTCTGGTGCAGGTCATTCACCTACAGTGTCGTCTTTTGCCGTCGCTGCAGACATGGGCGTTTGCGGCACCCGGTGCTGCAGCTGATCCCAGAACAAACTTCGATGTCTGCAGCGACGCCAAAAGATGACACTGTAGATTAATGACCTGCACCAGACGACGTCAAAAGACAGTGGGCGGTCATTGAGGAGTTAAAGATCTTTAAAAAACAATCCTTATAGTGAGACCACCCCTTTAAGAAGGACTGGGAAATGTAAATGAAACATTTCTTGTCACGGAATCCCACTTCTGTCTGTCTCAAACTCTGTAGTGGGTTTTTAAAAAGCAAAAAACAAGTGGTATGTTTATCGACCCTACGTTTTTGAAACTATATGGAGAAAAAATGTCAAGGAGGCCAAAAGGAGCGGCAATTATCATACTGTACTCGGTGACACACTTTGCATTGTGGTTCCCCAGGTGACAGAAATTTGTCCACTGCAGTTGTCTATGGCTCTGTTTTCCCATGTGGATTCCAAACATGCAGCAATTTACAATGTGATCTATATGATTACCATACCACAGAGTCACATTCCATGTAGATTTTCAGGTCCACAGATTTGCTTTTCAGCCAATTTTATAGATTGTATCCTTGACATTGCTTAGGTTGAAATTGAACTAGTTTGTTCCATGGTCATCTCCATCTTGAGTGAAGATAATAGAACATTCAAGAAAAACCTGTGGAAATGCTAGACTTTATTCCAATCAATGAATGTCCATGAATGAAGCCTTACCATGTTGTCAGATAATCTGTGCAATTCTCCTGCCTAATAACCGTTCAGCCAACGACGTGAACGTTGCTATGTTTAGCTCTGGAAATGTGAACTGCAGCTTTCTTCTTCATGAAATCTGACTTGATGATTGGACATAAGTGATTTGAAAGTGTACTTGATGGAAGGATTAGGGTGTATTTGCAGAAGTAATTACGTCCGCAAATACGATTCAAATACGTGACACAAAGTGTGGCACGTATTTCACGTCGTAAACACATTCCCCATTATTTACTATGGGGATTTACGTCGTGGAATACGTCTCAATAAGTAACGGGACTAAATTTTACGATTGGATTTACATGGCGAAAATACATTGCGGAAATACGCCTCGTGTGAATGACTAGGCCTATTTTACATTGGAATCAATGCTAATCTAATTGTTCATTATTTGAAACGTAATTACGAAGAAATAGCCTAGTTGTCAGCACAGTGTAGCTGTGGCCTGTACCTCTGCCATCCCATGGAGGAAATAAAGTTACGGTATGTTCACACAGTGTTTTTGGATCTGAAAATCGCATCCAAAAACGCAGCGTTGGTCGGATCCAATATGCAGCTGCGTGTTTGGTTGCAGCAGAAACGCCCCCTATAGATTTAAATAGTTTTGTGCTCTTCAGCAAGCATCATGCTCTTTGGCAACTATCATGCGTATGGTGTGCTGATGTGCTGATGCCACTATTCTGTGCTCCTCCTCTTGGACCTGTCCTCTGCCTTTGACACTGTCGACCATTCCCTCCTGCTACAAATCCTCTCCTCCCTCGGCATCACAGACTTGGCCCTTTCCTGGATCTCCTCCTACCTCACTGATCGGACTTTCAGCGTCTCTCATTCTTGCTCCACCTCCTCCCTCCGGCCACTCTCTGTTGGTGTCCCCCAAGGGTTAGTCCTGGGCCCACTACTCTTCTCTATCTACACCCTTGGCCTCGGTCAGCTCATAGCCTCACATGGCTTTCATTACCACCTGTATACTGATGATACCCAACTCTACATCTCTGGCCCAGATGTCACTTCTCTACTCTCCCGGATCCCTGACTGTCTGTCCTCCATTTCCTCCTTCTCCTCCCGTCTCCTAAAACTAAATGTGGAAAAAACAGAACTCATCATCTTTCCACCATCCAACTCTACCCCTGCCCCTGATCTCTCTATTACAGTCAACGGCTCTACACTTTCACCGGTCCCACAAGTCCGCTGCCTTGGGGTAATCCTAGACTCTGCTTTATCTTTCAAACCACACATCCAAACTCTCACCTCTGCCTTCCGCCTCCACCTGAAAAACATCTCTCGCATCCGCTCGTTCCTCGGCTATGACACTACAAAAATGCTGGTCCATGCCCTTGTCATCTCCCGCCTAGACTACTGCAACATCCTTCTCAGTGGCCTCCCAGCTAACACCCTCGCTCCCCTCCAATCCATCCTCATCTCTGCGGCCCGTCTTATCCACCTCTCTCCTCGCTACTCCTCTGCCTCTCCCCTCTGCCGATCCCTTCACTGGCTTCCCATTGCCCAGCGAATTCATTCAAGCTACTAACCATGACCTACAAGGCTCTCCATGACCTCTCCCCTCCATACATCTCTGCCCTAATTTCCAAATATCTCCCCCCACGCACTCTCCGCTCCTCACAGGACCTTCTCCTCTGCTCTCCCCTTATCAGCTCCTCACACAACCGTCTCCAAGATTTCTCCCGTGCTTCCCCCACACTCTGGAACTCACTGCCCCAACACATAAGACTCTCTTTCACCAGCTTCAAAAGCAACCTGAAAACCCATTTCTTCAGGCTTGCCTATAACCTTCACTAAACTTGTCACTACTTCCTCCACAGACATGTCTGCCCCTCACCTCCTGTCTCTTTCCCCCTCCTTGTAGATTGTAAGCCCTCGCGGGTAGGGTCCTCTCTCCCTCTGTCGTGCCAATTGTCATTATCCCTTATCACTGTACTCGTTTGACTTATGTAATGTATGTAACCCCCTCGAATGTACAGCGCCCTGGAATCAATGGTGCTTTAAAATAAATAATAATAATAATAATGTGGAACAGACGCACCAAATACTATATTTTCCAGGTTGAACAGAAACGGCCAGTGTGAGAGTTCCTTCCCCACGGTCTAGGAGAAGGGTAACAACATTGTAAATGTATTGATGATTTTCCAAGAGGCGTAAAAGAAAACACAAATGGAGATTTTTGTTAGAAATTGCATTTAGGTGCACAGTAATGGCAGTAATTTAGCTGGTCTCCAGCTGAATACAGGATTTCTCACTGCTGCCACTGGGTCATGCGACCTGCACTTTGAGTCGCGGAAACACACAGCATGGTTGGGTGACCTGGAAGTAAAAATGTCTTTGCATTTCTATAGGAGGTTCACAGTCTCATAGTAATCCATAGAGAGCCAGGCTTCCCGTCAGCATCAAAAGCAGTGTCTTTCAGCCAACCAGAGTGCAGGTCATGTAACCTATCAAAGACTGTAACTTATGTCCCAGTGTTGGTAAGGGGCTTTGTAGAGGATGCCGGCTGGTAATTGCAGCTGAAGCCCGCCAGTAACAGCAGGTGTCCAGCTGTTTAACCTATTAAAAGCCGTGGTAATTGCAGGAGCGCTGTCTGAGTGAGAAACGGTGGGGGCCCAACTGGAGTACATGGTGGCTGCAAGTCTTCACAAGGCTTCCAGCCTCCATGTTTTCCATTTTACTACTTCCTGCTTCAGACAGGAAGTAGTAAAACTGCCATTTTAGTACACCCTTTTTAGTATTTATACCAGGCATCCTCACACTGCGGCCCTCCAGCTGTTGGGAAACTACAACTCCCATCATTCCCACTGTTATAGATTATATAAATGCATGCGGGGAGTTGTAGTTTCCCAACACCTGGAGGGCCGCAGTTTGAGGATGCCTGATTTATACAGTACAAAGGGTGTACACATGATTGCGCCCCCTAGTGGTGAAGCACCCTAGAGGGACTCAATGTTAAATATATATGTGTATATACAGTACAGATCTAAAGTTTGGTCACACCTTCTCTTTCCAACAGTTTTCTGTATTTTCATGACTATGAAAATGGTAGATTCACACTGAAGGCATTTAAACTATGAATTAACACATGTGGAATTATATACTTAACAAAAAAGGGTGAAACTGAAAATCTGTCTTATATTCTAGGTTCTTCAAAGTAGCCGCCTTTTGCTTTGATTACTGCTTTGCACACTCTTGGCAGATCACCCCACTTTTGTCATTTTACAAATAAAAAAAAAAAAGTGGCACAAATGTCAAAAATAGAAGATATTTGGATTTATTTTCTTACCATAGAATAATGCAAACCCTACATATTTGGTTATGCTGGAATCGTATCAACCTGCAGAATACAGATAACACATTTATACCAACGCCGTGAAAACAAGAAAGCATGATGCAAGTAGGATTTTTTTTCCACATTTTGACCCACTTACATTTTTTTTTTTATTTATGGTTTCCCAGTATATTCTGTGGTGTGGTGAATGACACCATTAGAAAGTACATCTTGTCCTGCAAAATAAAAGCCCTCATGTGTCTATGTAGATGGGAAGAATAAAAAGGTTATGGCTCTTGGAAGGCGGGGAAAAATTAACGTGTCAACAAAAAAACATGGTCCTTAAAGGGTTAAGAAAAGATGCTCCAGAGCTGCACTGGAAGTGCAAGTACTTACTAGTGCTCGCATGTCGAGCGATGGGTTGTGTTAAAAGGGAACCTGTCACCGTGTGTTAGGCCCCCAGATTGCCACTATGCTATTACACCCAATGTTAATAGATTACTAAAAATGCCCATGTATGACCTGTCCACAGCTGTCGGTGAAGCCCAAAGTAGTGATTGGGATGGGAGTCCTCACCTCACCTGATGACTCTTCACCAGTAATTGGCATTTAGGGTTTTATTTCATCTCCTTTTATACGGTGTCCTGCAAGGGCCATCTTTAGTGACGTGTTACCATTGGTTAGAACACCATGCTGGGGGTTTAGGGGCCTGATATGTGGTGACATGTTCCCTTTCTGTATTGTTTCTTCATTTCTAGTAATCGAAAATGTTTTCTGTGGTTGCTTGTTTTATTTGTCTCCAAATTGAGCAGCTTACCCAGGAGGATTAAACGTATGCTCCTTTCTAGTTTTTTTCCCTGTGTTTTATCTGCCAGAGTTTATTGTATTTGGATGTGAATTATTTTTGCTCTTCAGTCTGCCAGGTATGGAACGCTTCCAGGATTCTTATAGGAAAATGATTCTTGTAGCTGTGATGTGCTGGGAGAGTGTTTGAGGAGAAATTCTCTACTGTTATCTCTTTACTCAGTTAATGGAGTGTAGCTGAATAAATTGTTCAGTCAGAAGTTTGGCTATTTTTTCCCCCTCTACATGTCTTGGACTCTGATCTGTTGCTGATTGAGGCTCAGATTAAACATTTTAAATTAAACTGCAACACTTTTTGGACTTTTGACTTAATTAAAACGAGTCTGTATAGGAAGCGGCGTCACCAGAATTACACTAGAGTGGGAAATGCCAAAAACGGAAGCGGATCCTGGAGGATAAAGCAAAGTTTCCCCGCTTAGTCCTAAATGGATTTGGTCCCAATGTTGGCACTATACATGTTAACAGAAAATGTCTTTCACTCTCAAAGATATTATTCAACTTGTATCTTTTGCTCATTATACCTCAAAATGTAGTTATTAAAATGTTATTAAATATTGTTTTTTTGAACCTTTTTAGTAATGGTTGTTGAAAAAAGTGTTGACGTTACGTTTAGGACCACCTTTGCTGCTTTTTTTTTTTTTTTTTTAGAGGAGGCAGGTGGGTGGCTCCTATATTAATGTGCCAGCCTTCGGAACCATACGCCAGTCTGTGAGGTAATGAAAGGGGTCGTCTCGCCATGCTGTTTCAGAGCCACAAGCAGTTTTAGATTCATGCATCCTGTCCCTTCCTGGTCATAGCAGTGATTGGCAAATCAGCCATGTACTCACAGCTTTTCTAATTGCAGTCCGACCTGTGGGGATGTCTCTCCTTGTTCTCAGATGTCGACCTGTGTGCACTTAGAGCAGATAAAATCTCATCACGGCAAAAAAAAACCAAAAAAACCCAATCAATATATTAGGAAGAAGTCTTCAATTACCTGTCTGTACATGTTGAAAGCCAATCTTTTTAGCAAGAAACCCCCTTTGGCCCCGGTCACACGACTTATTCCAGACGTTCCGGCTAGAATAAGGGGCGGGGGCGCGGCCCGCCGGCCCCATAGACTTCCATTATCCACGGCGCGTATTGCGCCTGGATAATGTGCATGTCACTTTCTCCCCGCCCGGCAGATTCGCCGAACGGGGAGGAGCGTCGGAATCCACCGTTCTCTGAGAACGGTGGATTACCGTAATTACTGCGACGGATTGGCGCCGTACTGCAGCGCAAATCCGGCGCGCAGTACGCCGCCAATCCGCGCCGAAATAAGCCGTGTGAACGGCCCTTTAATCTGTTCAGAAAGCAGACACCTCTACTAATACAGGAGCCACTGTCGCCACTGCCTCCCTCAGCATGACTCAATTGGAACATTTTAAACATTTTTAAAAAGTGTTGCTATAAAAGAGGTTACGCACCATGGGGTACAGTAGTTATTGCCGGGGTTAGGGGGGGGCAGGGGGAACCCTCTATTTTATTCTGCAGCTTCTATCTGGTATACAGGAAAGCAGGTGGGCAAACGCTATGAGGTTTCCAACTGTGACTGGCCTTTCTATTTACTTGCACTGTGAGACTTAAAGGGGTTGTCTCACTACAGGGATTGCTTTTTACGTTAAAGATCTTGCAGAAACAAGTCACTTTGCAATATGTGTCCATTAACAGTGTCCTACCTATTCTGAGAGATCCCCTCTTGTATGGGCTGCATCAGCTCCTCAGGTCTCTATAGCTACAGACTTGTTTGATCTTTCATGCTAGGCACGCCCCTGAATTAAAAAAATGAAACTGAGCACCCAGGACTTGGGTAAGATAAATCCTTGTAGTGAGACAACCCCTTTAGGTTATGTGTACACGGCATCAGAAAAAAACTGTCTGAAAGTTGACCGGCTTTTGTCAGATGCACGACCATGGCTTTTGTCACATTTTGCACCAAAACCACGGTCAGTTCTCCTTTTTTTGCTCTGGCCCATACTATTGATTGTATGGGAAACAGACGGCAAAACTCAAAACACCGGCGTATTATACAACATGTATGATATGCTGACGCCAGAAAACGAGCAGAGAAAAAAACGACCTGTGTGGGCAGGCGGAACAATTGTATTCGAAAATGTGATCTTTTTTGTGTGCTGTGTAGACATAGCCTTAAGGCTATGTTCTCACGGCTTATTTCGGGGCGTATTTGCGGACGTAATTACTAGAGATGGGCGTATTTCCCGAAATTCAGTTCGTTCACTTCGCCGAATTTCCCGACAAAAAATAACTTCGTTCCGAATTACTTCGGCACGAATTGCGTTAAAAAACAGCTATTTCCAGGCTGCACAGAGCCTGCAGGGTGCTGTAGAACGTTGTGCCATGCTTAAATATGCAGAGGGCGCTTGGTTTGGTCTTCATACAATGTTGTTTTAGTATGACACGCACATGACTGCCGCCACTCTTAGAAGCGCTTCACTATAAAATTCTCTGGGCATTTAAGAGGGCAAAACTGACCAAAAAACTGAAGCGGGAATGTAGCCTGATAAAGTCATGCCAGCGAAAGCTGGAAAAAAACAAGCTGAGAGCTCAGGTGGCAACATTAGTGATAGAGTGTGGAGGTGACGGCGGCAGCCACAGCAGCATGTCAGAGAGTGGCACAATGACAGAGTGTGGAGGTGGGTGGCAATACCAGTCTCTGGTAAAGATGGTTGGTGGCAGATGGAGAAACTGTCAGCAGATGTGTGGCATCAGGCGAGTGGCGGCATCAGAATAGTGGCTGAGGCAGGTAGTTTGAACCCAGGCTAATTTCTCACAGTTTGGGTGAGGCGTCATGGCTGATGTAGTCTGACGCCTAAGGCATTGGTGTGTGGAAATCCTGGCCGATCCACGCCTGATTCATCTTGACAAAGGTCAGTCGTTCCACATTTCCCGTGGACAAGCGAGTTCTCCTTGGGCTAACGATGGCCCCCGCCGCACTGAACACCCGCTCTGATGCCACACTACTGGCCGGGCAGGACAGCTTCTCCACTGCAAACTCGACAAGTTGCGGCCACACATCCAGTTTGGCTGCCCCAGTAGTCCAGCGGATCTTCTAACTGAGGTGGCAGGAGTGCTGTCCAAGTAGGCCACCACCTGTTGGTTCAGGGACTGCTCCAGGTCCTGCTGCTGCTGGCGACTACCCTCCTCACTAGGGCGGGTGAAGGAAGCTGCTCATCAGTGACTCCAGACTTAGGTTGCTGCTGATGGAGCTGGTACTGCTCCGACCCCCCCACCTTCCCCCAGCAGCCGCGGCCGTAGTACGTGAGTGCTGAGGAACCCCCCGGTCCGACCTGTCCGAGTAGCGACGATGCCGCACAGAGGCCGCGGCCAACGCACTCCGGGGGATTTCCCTCTAGTATTTGAGTTTGTCCTCCCTCTCTGAGCTGGGAAAAAGGTCCCATTTTGGACCGGTAGCGGGGGTCCAATAGGGGGAGAGCCAGAAGTCATCCCTCTGCCGGATGCTGACTATTCGGCTGTCACTAGCCAGGCAAATCAGCATGCTGCGGGCCATCTGCACAAGTGACTACGGGGGGCCCTCCCCTTTCCATCTCCACTTTTATACTGCCACGGGGGCTTGCGGTCATCTCCCTCATCTTCCTCATCTCCATCCACCTCCTCCAGCTGCTCCTGCTCTCGTCACCTGGGTAAAAAAATCCACTCATTTCACCAGACAATGCTACTGCTCCAATGTCCTCCTCCTCATCCTCCAGTTCAGTCCCCACCGGACTCATGTGGCCACGAGATGTAGTCGCCCCCGTCTCCAGTCCCCCTGCCCAGACAGATTTTCAGCATCTGTTCGAGGACATGAAGCAGTAGAATGACGTTATTCATCCCTAGTCCTGGCGACTGACAAATAAACGTAGCCTCCTCGAATGGCCTCAACCAAACGGAGGTGTCAGCATGAGCGCCACTGGCTGCCCATCAAAGTTACACAGGGGAGTACCCCTGTCCGCCTGGATCATAAAAAAATTTTAATGGCCTTTCTCTGTTCATACAGTCGGTCCAACATGTGCAGCGGAATTTCCCAGGTGGAAACATCGCATATCAGAGCGTGTTGGGGGAGGCCGTTCTGCCGCTGCATCTCGAGGAGGGTGTTACTGGCTTTGTAGGAATGGATGAAGTGCATGCACAGTTTCCTGGCCATTTGCAGAATGTTCTGAAGATCGGTGGAAGTCTTCAGGAACCTTTTCACAACCAGACTGAACACGTGCGCCATGCAGGGCGCATGGCCCTGCCCTCCTCGGTGCAGCGCGGACACTTGTTCCCTCCCCTTGTCTGTCACCATGGTTCTGATTTGCAGTTGGCGCGGAGAAAGCCACACATCGATTTCTTGCTGCATGACGCGGAGCAGTTCCTCCCCTGTGTGACTTCGTTCGCCGAGGCAAGCCAGGTGTAGAACTGCATGACACCGCTGTGCCCTACACATGTGGTATGATGGAGCAGTACTTGTGGAGGCTAAGAGGGTGGTGGAGGAGGCGGACATTGGCGCAGGAGCCGCAATTTGACAACATGGAGGAGAAAGCGGCGTCTCCTGTCCAAGTTGTTGGTGTGCCTGGGCCAGAAGCACATTCACCCTCGCTGAACGACTGCTGGCGCCATGAGTAGCGAGGAGCAGGAGCATCTGGACCGGGAGATGATGTCAAAGAGAAAACAGCTCCCTTCTGCAGAGGTGGTGGAGCTTGACTGGCTGCAATGGCATGCATGCCACTGGGCGCTGCTGTTGCTGCGGCGGCAGGATAGGCCACCATATCTGAGCCACGTTTCTCTCAGGCCACCGGATGGTGACGCTGCATGTGTTGACGCAGGGCCGTGGTGCCAACGTTAGCTCCCTGGCCACGCTTCACTTTCTGCTTACAGATTCTACATATACCCATGTTCGGCTCCTCCGGTGTCTTAGCAAAGAACTGCCACACTGCCGAGTATCGGATTTTACCGCCAACGCTCCGCACTGAGTGACTACTGCCGCCGCTGCCTCGCTGAGCCCCTGCGCCGCTACTTTCTTGGACCTGCGAAGCGGGTTTTTTACCCCGTGGCCGCTTGGCTCCCGACCTCACACTGCTGCTATCCTGCTGACTCACGGCCACACGACCCACTTGCTGGCTGCACTTCTGCCTGAGGCGCAAGCTGACGCCCTCTTCTCCTGACAATGATGAAGCCCTTGCCTCACCCGGCTCCCAAGTACGGTCAGCTACATCATCATCTATTTGTGTTTCATCATCACTGCTGTCCTCATCACCGGTCTTGGTATGCAGAGGCTGACCTCTCACAACATGACCTCCCATGCCACTCTCCACATCTAAACTTTGCCGCCTACTGCAAGAAGCAGGGGATATTGGCCCCATTTCTTCACTGCCAAGTAGCTGCTGACTGCACTCCTCAAATTGTTCATCCTCACTGTATAGTGGCGCTGAGCCCAGACCACATAGTAGATCTCTGGCTGAGGGAACGGGATGGGACAGAGGCGGGTTGAGGACAGGTGAGGGCCGCTGACCCGCTCACGGGCCATGCCAACTAATGGTTGTGTCTGAGGTTCCCACCGACTCTTCGCTGGGGTTGTCAGATGTCATCTGGGAGGAAGTTTATGACCTAGTCAACCAAACAAGAACCCTTGGGTTGCCGAAAAACACACGGCCGCTAGATGACACTGTCAGTTGTGGCATCACCGAGTGACCCCTGCTGCGACGTCCCCTTGCTGTGCTGCGACCTGGGCCTGTTCCAGGAATGTTTGTGCCTCTGCCACTCGCAGGTGAAGAGCCTGCCACCTCTCTGTCTGACATACTGTTTGTTCTAAAATGTACAGACACTGATGAAGATATCTGTATATGATAAATACACACCCTGTATTTGACGCCAAATGAACCCACTAAGAAGCTTGGGTAACCCTTGGATATAAATTGCGCTCCACAAATGGGCAGGAAAAATTGACTACTATGTGCCGTTTAAAAACTCTGTGTATTTTACTGAATATAAAAGCACAAACAGGCTTAAATAACCTTCGGATATGAATTATGCTACAGGAAAAATGTATATATTTTGGCGTTGAAAATGACGGTTTCTTGGGGTCAGCACACCAGCAAAACAACGCTTAATTAACCCCTGGATGTAAATTGCGCCAAAGAATTGAGCAGCCAAAAATGAAGTGCTATTTGTATTGTAAAAACGCTGTTTCTTTAAATGATTACAGTCATGGCCAAAAGTTTTGAGAATGATACAAATGTTAATTTTTACAAAGTCTACTGCATCAGGTTTTATAATGGCAATTTGCATATACTCCAGAATGTTAAAAGAGGATCAGTTTAAAACAGCTTTTAATTGCAAAAGTCAAAGTTGCCTAAAAAATGAATTTTTCCCCCAAAAACCCTTAAAACTTATTGCAGGCCTGCTTAAAAGGACCACTAACATCGTTTCAGTGATTGCGCTTTAACCAGGTTTGGGTGTTGTGAGGACAGGGCGGGAGATCAATCTGTCTGTTAAGTAAAAATCACACCACGGACATTTAAAAGGGGGGGTGCTTGGCATTTTGTTTTCTCTTCTTTAACCATGGTCATCTCTAAGAAACACGTGCATCATCATTGCACGCACAAAACTGGCCTAACAGGAAGAATCGCAGAAAAAAAATTTGCCCCATCAACAACTATCGCATCATCAAGGAATTCGGAGGAGGCCCCATTTTTCCCAAAAAAAGGCTCCAGGGCCCAAGAAAAGACACAAGCGCCAGGAGTCCTTAAAAGTGTTTCAGCTTCAAATCGGTCCCAGCAGTGCAGGTTTTCCGGAATGGCAGCGGGCGGGTGTGAGTGCACTGCACCCTGTGAGGCGGAGACTCATGGAGCAACCCCCTGGTTAAAGGGAGGGAGAAAGGAAGCCACTTCCTCCAAAAAAAACATCAGGGAAGACTATTTTCTGCCAAAGGTATGGGGAGTGGACTGTGGGGACTGGGTAAAGTCATTTTCCTGATGAAATCCCCTTTCCGAATGTTTGGAAAACACGGGAAAACCCTTTTTCGGAAAAAGAAAAGGTGAGCGTCCCACCAGTTTGTCTCTTTCCAATGTAAAGCTCCGAAACCATTCATGTGGGGGGTTGCTTCCACCAAAGGGGAAATCGGCTCTCAACAGTCTTGCCTAAAAAAAATCATAATAAAGAAGGCCGAAGCCCTCCAAGAGAATTCTCCCAACCGTAAAGACGTTTGGTGATCAAAAATCCCTTTTTCCAGCATGTGGAGCCCTTGCCAAAAGCAAAGGTGATAACTAAATGGCTCAGGAACAAAACATAGAGAATTTGGGTCCATGGCCTGGAAAATCCCCCGATCTAAAACCCAATTTAGAACTTTTGGTCAATCATCAGAGACGGGTGGACAAAAAAAAACCCAAAAAATTTGGGAAAAAAGCAAGCATTTATTGTGCAAGAATGGACGGCTTCAGTGGATTTGGCCAGAAGTTGATTTGGGGCATGCCGGGAGAATTGCAGAGGGCCTAAGAAGGGTCAACACTGCAAATATTTTACTTGCTGCATTAAATCATTGTCAATAAAAGCTTTTGTTAAACTAAATTTTATTTCACTTGTATTTCTGTATTGTAAAAACATCTGACAAACACCATAAAAAACCCAAAGGGGAAAAGTCATGGAAAATATCAATTTTTGTCATTCTCAAATCTTTGGGGACTGTACAACGGGAACTTTCTTAGATCCCCCCTTGGTATTTAATGTGATGTGAGCGATAGCATTAAAAATTTATGCATACTTCAGATCCAATCCCCCCAAAAAACAGAAAAGAACATTAAGAGAAGCACCCCTGAGACAAGCTGAGACACCCCCCCCAAAAAACGCTGTTAAAAATCATTTTCTTCAGTGGACCCTATCAAAATCTCCGCGGAAAGCCCCTTTTCCCGGGATCAGTACGGTAGGGGGAGTGTGAGCCCCCCAAGCGCCCGCCCCCGGGAAAATTTATATAGTGGGGGGTGACGTCAAAAGAATCCCCCCGGTCTCGGGAATTGGCTTAAACTCTGCCCCTTTGTCATGCAGGCTATCCCTTTTTCCCTCCCAGAGTCTTTCCCCCATGTAGCGCCATGTGCCCCGCACCCCTTTTTTATCAATAAAAAAAGGCACCTTCGTTCACCCAAAGGGTCCCCCAACTTCGACTTCGTTCAGCCCAAAATTTTTCCTGAAATTCAAAACCCAAAATTCCACTTCGTTAGAACCCAATTCGCCCACTCAAAAGTTTTACGTCTGCAAATACGTTTCAAAATATTAAAGGTCCCAAAAATTTTGTGGCCCCGGTTTTTTCCCCCGTCGTAAATACTTTCCCCCTTTCTTTACTATGGGGATTTACGCCCCGGAAATACGTTCATAAGCGCGGGGACTAATTTTTTACGATTATTACATGGCGGAAATACCCCTGGTGAACGGGGCGTTTTTTTCTTGGAATCAATGCAAATCTAATTGTTATTTTTGAAACGTTTTTCGGGAGTATTTGGGGAGTAATTACGACGAATACCCAATTGTCGCCAGTGTAGCTGGGCCTGAACCTCGCTACCCCATGGAGGAAAAAAAGTTGGGGTATTTTCCCACAGGTTTTTGGATCTGAAAATCGCACCCAAAAATCCCGCGTTGGTGGATCCAATATGCAGGGTGTTGGTTGCGCAGAAAACCCCTATATTTTTTAAATGGGGCTCCTGCTGTTTTTCGACCCGGGATTGACTTTTAATTTTTGAAGGATCTGAAAGAGCATGATACAGACTTGGTATAAAAACTTTGAGATTCTTATTCAACGTTTTGATCAAAAGATGTTTAAGCCACCCCCGGCTTCAACGGGACTCAAGGCGGGTGGTCCTACTCATCTTTTATCTCTCCTGAGCCAAATCCAGTTTTTGGTCAACCAAAACTCCATAATCCAGAGAGAAAAAAAAATGGCACCATTAAAACCCTACTGCACTGTGTAAAAAGCTGTAGAGGTGGGGGGGGGGTGCAAGAAAAACCAAAAGGAGGACCCTTCCCCCTATTTAAATTTTTTAAATGCAATATATGCCCAAAAAAAAAGGTATGTTCTGTTTAAAAAAATTTCTGAAAAAAAACAATGTGAACCGGGTGCCCCTGGTTTGAAATGTGGCACATTTTTTTGTTTGTTTGTGTGTTATGTTTTTTTTATATTATTATATTTATTATATATAATATATTATATATTTATATATTTTTTCTATTATATATATTTAAAATATTTATACATATATTTATTTTATTAAAATAGATTACAAAACCATGGGCCCCCGCTGCTTAAAGGTTAAATGCATAGAATTAAAGAACATTTTTGCTATTATCAAAACGAGAAAAATTTGAGTTTTAGTTTTGATCAAAAGATGTTTATGCCACCCCCGTTATTTTTTTCTTGGATTTTGGAGGTCGGTTTTGGCCAATGAGAAATCGTTGACTTTGTGAGAGGTAAAAATAGCGTAGGACCACCCGCCTTTAGATCCCTTGTAATGGGGGTCGATAAAATCTTTTTATCAAAACGTGTGAACTAAGATCTCAAAGTTTTTTTTTGTATTTTAGATCATAAATGCTTTTTTTAGGGATTCATGTATTGTTAGACATTGGTGATCACTCGTGTGGGAAGGCGATGGTGTTTTTATAAAAGCAATGTAAATCACACTGCTAATTTTTTATACGTGTTTTGGGCGTCCCATCCTTTTCGGGAATCCCCCAGTTTTATAGAAACTATGGATTCAGTCTCCTAAATACGGCGGGCGGGGAGAAAGTGACCTAGCCTTAGGCTATGTTCACACGGCTTAACTGCGGGACGTAATTACGCCCCGCAATTACGCCCCGGGGCGGGGTATTCGCCGAGCAGGAAGAGGAGACGTAATCCATAGTTCTGTATGAGAACTGTGGATTACCGTAATGAATGGGACGCTTTCAGCCCATAATTTGCGCACTCCGGCGCGTAATTACAGACCGAAATACGGCCCATTTTAATCCGTGTGAACATGGCCTTACAGTGAAACCTAGCTGTTCAGTCTTTGACATCTACACAAAAGAAGCACATCGAATGCCCTAATGTTTTATCTTGATTTAATAATATATAACTAAAATATGTAGAAAAGGTTCTTGTATAAGGATTTACTGTAGCATTTATGTGTGCCTTAAATACCGGATATCATATCTAAATACAAAAGAAATAGTCCTATGTTTTGTTTATAGACACTGGGGAGGAGGGGAGGGTGTGATTTATAACAGCTATACATAATGGATTTGTAGTCTATAGAGACCTCTCAGACCATTCAGGTCTGTCCACAAAGGGCAGGGTACAAAAAAATTTGCTTGAATTTGTTGCAGATTTCATCCTGTAAATTGGAACGGGTGAAATCCGAGGTACAAATTCCCAAAGGTGCCAATTTCACCTGCTGCAGTTTTCAAAGCGGAACCACGTATCTACGAATGGATGTTCTTCTGTAGATGAGATTTAACAGATCTGAAAGCTTTGCTGCAATTATGGTGCCACACAAGTTAAAGGCATTTCTTTATGTATTAGCTTTGACAGATTTTAGGCCTATGGTGTTTTTATGCTGTGTTTTTGCTGCGGAAATGCACATCATTAAACTACCCTTATTGCTGGGGATGCCTGCAAAAAATCAACGCACTGGGGCAGATTTATCAATAGTGTCTTATTCTTTGAAAAGCCAAAAAAATTAGGGATAGACAGTCTTACAATGCAACACATTTATCATAGTGTTGATAAATCTGGTGCAGGTTAGAACTGTCTAGTTTACACTTGTACCACAATTAAATTGACTTTTTATGCCAGAAACTGCGACAAAATTCCTGCGCATTTTTTTGGCATGCTTAAGCCATGCCCCATTTTCCATGAAGCCACACCCCTTTTACTAGGTCACACCCCTTTGTCGGACGAGGCGTAGAAGAGTCTGAAAGTGTCTAAAACACATAGTAAATGTGGTGTAAAGCTTGTAAGACATTATTTTTGGTGGAAATTGAGCCAGATGTCTGGCTCAAATGCCTTGATAAAATCTGCACCCCTGTGTGAAAGCACCCTTAAAGGGGTATTCCAAGAGTTGGGCGAAAGGGAAATGGGCTGGTCTAATATGAAAGGAAATGCAGCAGGTTCTGGGACAGCAGTTTGAGGACGTTTACACACCTTGACTGAATTTTTAAAAGTTTATTCTAAATTGTAAGCAGGGATAATTAATGGTACTGCAATAGGTTTCCCAGCAAGCAAAATTAAAAAGTAATTATCTGGTTTCTTGCCTGAGGCATTAGTCATATCCCCGTGGTTTCTGTCCTATTTTGTGAATTTATGCCCCCCCTTGGTAGCCAAACAGCAGCATTTCCTGTCTGAAAGCACTTTCCATTTGCCCTATGAGACAAAGCACAGCAAAGGATCCAAAGGCAGTTTGTCGTCCTCCCTCCTAATCTCCGTTTCCTCCCTCATTTTTAAAGGGGTGTTCCCATCTCAGTCTGATGATATATCAATATAATATTTTGGGAATAGGCCTTGTTTAGAACAGAGATTAGGTCATGTTTAAGCACAACTCTCCATTCTTTTTTTACGGGAGTACAGCCAAGCTATCACTGTGATTGGGAAATTCCCCTTTAAAAACCCCTTTCTGACAGCCATTTTATCGTTTTTGGTTTCCCCGTAAATTTTAAGTGGGGTTTTTCCAAAGGAAAAAAAAAAAAACAGGGCAAAGGGGTTGGATTTTTTTATGTTAATCTTCTGTTCAAATGTGGTTATTGTTTTTTGCAGGTCAGTATCATTCCCGGTTTATACCCAAAAATTTTAGGGTTTGTGTTTTGTTTTTGTTTGGGTTTTTAAAAAAAAAAAAATAATTAAATTCTGTTCCTTTAAATTTGAGTTGCGGGGGGCCAAATTTTTTGCATTTCCCAAAAACTTGGGTTGGAGGGAGGATGGTTTTCCCCTTTGATGCAGTTTTTAAATTTGGGTTTAAATAGCATTGGTCGGCCTGGGTTCCTCTCTTTTGTTTGCCGCCTTTTCAGGGCATACTTGCTTGTAGTCTGGGTCCATACCCATAATTTGGACGTAATCTGCAAGGGCTTAAAGCTTTGTGGGCAAAACCAAAGGGGTGTGACTTCATTGGCTTCCCAGCCAGGCCTATTGGTCACCTGATCTCCTGAGTGCAACAAGCTTCTGGCGTCCCCACACACCAAAAAAATGAGTCCCGCTTTCCAAAAAGTGGTAAAAATTTGGTGGCCCCCAAAAGATTTCATGAAAATATTTTACAAAAGGGGGGGTCAACACTCGCCTTAACCCCACCCCGCCCTTTACCCTTTCCCCCCGGGAAATCTTTTTAAGGGGTTTTTTGCCCAGGAAAGTGCTTTTTTGGAAAAACGCAAATTAAACAATTAAGCCCGGCTTTTGCAAAAAGAGTAGAAACCCCAAGGGGGAAAAACCAAAAAGCATAAAAGGGAAAAACGGTTTGGTTTTCAAAAATTTTTTCCTCAAATAAATTTAAACAAAAAAGTTTATTCGTTACAAAAAAAGGGGAACAAAACCTTTTTTTTTACAAGAGGGGTTGAAAGTTATTTTTCCCTTTTCAAAAAATTTAAACACCCCCGGATCTTTTTCAGTTTAAAACCCCCTTACCCCCTAGTGGGTTCTTGTATTTTCCAAAAAAAAAATTTTAACCCGGTTTTCCTTGAAAAGGGGGGGTTTTTTTTCAGCTTTTTTTCCCCCAGGGTTTGGAAATGTTCTTGGGGCCCAACCCGGGGACAGCCCCGTCTTTTCAGGTATATCCCCCTAGGGGGAAAAACCCTTTTTGGGGAATTTTAAAAAAGGGCCCCGGTTTTGGGGGACCCCGGGTTTAAAAAAAATCCCCTTTTCCGCAATTTCCCCGTTTTTAAACCAAAAATTATATTTTGGGGAAAATTAAAAAAATTTTTTTTAAAAACCCAAATTTTTTGGGAAGGGAACCCAAAAAGTTAACAAAATTCTTTTGTTGGCAAACCCCTTTTAAATTTTTTGGGGGGCCCCACAAAAGGGGGGGGTATTTTTTTTAAACCCAATTTTATTGTTTTAAAAGTAGAAAAGGGGGAAGGAAAAAATTTTTCCATTAAGTTTTGGTTTAATTTCCTATTTTTTTTTACTAAAATTAAAAAAAATCATATTAGTTTTTAATTTTAAAAATTTTGATTGCCTCCAAAAGTTGTTTTTCAGGGGGGGATTGTTTTTTTTGTTTTTGTTTAAATTTTGGAAAAAAGGTGGAACCCAGTTTTATTTTTCCTTTTATTTTTTGGATTTTAAGTTTTTTGGAAAGGGGGGATATTATAGCATTTTTAAACCAGGAAAAAAAAAGCCAGGAATTTTTATGGGGGCCAAAAATTTAAAGGGACTTTCCCCTCAAAAGAAAAGGCCCCTTTTTAAATTTTTTTAGGGAAAATAAAAAAATTTTTTTAATTAACCAAAAATTTTTTTCCCAATTTTAAATTTTAAATTTTTTTTGGGGGTTTGGGGGTTTTTTTAGAGGTTTGGGAAGTTTCATTTTCCTGCTTTTACCCCAAACCTTTTTCCCCGGGGGGAAAGTACCAACCCCCTTGTGTTTTTTTTTTTTTGGGGTTGGGGCCCTAAATTACTTTTTTCCCGGGGGTTATCTACCCAAAAGATTTAAAACCTTTTAAAAAAAAAAGAGGGAAAAAAAAATTTTTGAATTTTTCCAAAAATGGCATTGGTTTTTTTTTTGGGGAGGGGTGTGATTTTTTCAAGCTTTTTGGGTTTTTTGCCAAATTCCGGGGGGTTTCTTTTTTGGGTTGTTTTTTTTTTTTTTTTATTTTGGCCACTTGCTTTCCCCTACCCTTTGTCTTATCTGAAGCTTTGGGGTGACGTATCCCGGGGTTGCCCCCAAAGGGGCCCGCTGAGAAACATTTAGGTTAAATTTACCCCAACAAACAAAAGGGGACTAAAATTTATTTTGTTTTTTTAGGGTCTGACGCTTCTTTTTGGGCTTTAAATTTCCCCTTTCCCGCCCTTATTTCCGAATAATTAGCAGGCTTTTGACTACTGGAGCTGATATGCTTAAACCCATAGCCCTGACCCGGAAAAGGGGAAAGCTTGAAAAGAAAGCGCTTTTGGTTCTGAAAAACAGAGTTTGGGGAGGGCAACCCCCTTTAAAATAGGTGATAAGGTCAGCCTTTCTGCTATCTTTAAATTTGGGGGGGGCGGGGCATTACTTGCCTTATGGTACAAATGAAAAACCCACACGGTCTGTAAAGATAAGAGAGCATGTTTTAAGGTGAAAAAAGGGCCTGAATTTGGTAAAAAGGGAAAATTTTTTTTTTTAATAAAAATGCATTTTGAAAAAATTGGGTTATTAACAGTTTTTGCTTTTCGGGGAACACTTTCTGTGATGGAAAATTTCCCCTTTAGAAGGGTTGGCCCTGTTCACACGGCTTAAAAATTTTTGGGCCGTTTGGGGGGGAAAAGGGGAACCCTATTGGAAAATTTTTTCCGGAAACTCCCCCCCCACCGGCGAAAAGCCCCCGGGCGGGGGGGGATTAATTACATGTCACTTTCTTGCGGCGTATAACCCGCTTTAATGATTGTTTTATGGGCCGGGGAAGTGCCGGCCCCCCCTCACTCCCCCCCTCCCCCCCCCACACGGGTTAAATTTCGGGCGTAATTACGTCCCGGTTAAGCCGTGTGAAATTTGCCTTTCTGAAAGAAAAAAGTAGGAAAACCCATGTTGTGCTTGTCCGGGCTGCAAGGGGGACACTGTTTTCTTTTTAAAAATAAATTTAAAGGGAGTCCCCCGGGGTTTTAAAGGGTAGGGATGGGGGGTTTTAAGTTTAAATTTTTATGCAAATTTTTAAAAAGGGTAGTTTTTTTAAATGTAAAATTAAACAAAACTTTTTTTTTTTTTTTTTTTGGGGTAGGCAGGGAAAGGGGTTTTTTCATTTTTTTGCTGTCGTTTCCCTTTTTTTTGAAGATTTTTTAAGTTTTTGGATTTTGTGCAAACTTTTGGCATGGGCATTGGTTATATGGGCGTGACTCGGTGTTGAATACAGCCCCGCCCCCAAGTACCATTTTTTAAAATAGGGGGGCGTTTTGTAAGTCGGGGGGGTGCTTTTTACACAGATAAGAAAATTTTCCTGCTAGTTTTGAAGCTTCCCGCAAAAACCCGTGCTTGGACAGTGTTAACTTATTTCCAATACTTTTCCATCACCAGTCCTAACTGGCACAAGTAGGAATAGGAGCTAGCAGAGCTGAAACAGTCACTGCTGTAGAACCACCCGCAACCTGAAAGCAGCTGTGAAGATCAGAAACGAGGTGGGGTAAAGGCCCTTTCAGGTCCCTGACAGACAGAAGATGGTAGTATTTATAATATGTTCTGAAGATATTTTGGTTTATGAGATAACTTCATGAGCCAAATTTAGAACCCGAATTTGCCTTGTTAAACTGTATTTTCGTGGGGGAAAAGGGGGTAGGCAGGGAGCGCCCGTGTCGTTTCTGGGTTTTGTTTTTTGGGGGGACCTCCGGAGTCTCCCTTTCTAGGAATATGAACTTATCATAGGATTCCAATAGAGGTGGGTAGAGAAGCAAAATTTGCCCGCAGTTTTCTTATTTTGAAATTGATTTTGTATCTGTAAATTGGTAGTTATGCAAGACTTTTAGGCCTCGTTCACAGGGCTTATTACTCCGCCAATCAGTACGGCGCCAATCCGTCCCTGTCATTACGGTAATCCAGAGTTCTCATAGAGAACAGTGGATTCCGTCGCTCCTCCCCGCTCGGCGAATCCGCCGCGGGGGGAGAAAGTGACATGCACATTATTTACGGCGCGTATGCGCCGTAAACAATGCATTGTCTATGGGGCTGGTGAGCGGCGCCCCCGCCGTGCTCCGGCCCCGCCCCCGTCCCGCCCCTTATTCAAGTCGGATTTGTGAGCGCACAAATCTGTCGGGAATAAGCCGTGTGAACACGGCCTTAGAAAAGTTTCAGGATTCAAAATGAAATGGCCTAAATCAGTCTTGCTCCCACCAGAGAATTTTTGTGCAGTGACTAAAATTTTGTTCAGGATGGTCATTTCAAATACAAATGTTTTTAGGCACTTAAAGGGGTTGTCTGACATAGAAAGCAATCCTTGTAGTGAAAGATCTTGCAAAAACAAGTCACTTTGCAGTATATATGTCCATTAACAGTGTCCTACCTATTCCTAGATATCCCCTCTTGTATGGGCTACATCAGCTCCTTAGGTCGCTATAGCGACCTGATAGGCTGCCAGCACTGGTTGCTATAGCTACAGACCTGGCTTCTACTGCAGCCTAGTGGAAGCCAGTAAACACACCCCTGAATTCAAAATGAAACCAAGAAAACAGGACTGAGGCAAGATGAATCAATGTAGTGAGACAACCCCTTTAAATTCAAAAACTTTTCTTCATATCTCCTAGTAGAGACTTCTACGACAATGGGGGGTGACGGGATATATTTCAAGGATTCTCCTCACTTGACCAGAATGGAGAGTGGTAACTAAGAGTGGTTATGAAGAGTCTCTGGCCTGTCCTGCATTACACAGATGGCCAATTGATGTAAATCTACACGGCGATGCTTCAGTTCCCTTGTGATGGCGCTGCAGAGAAACTGAACATTTCCTGACAGGTTTTCACATAGATTATAGCTAATTGCTGGGTGCCCCAGGAGGGGAATACTTTGTGATCAGCTTATTGTCAAGGGACTCTTCTTCCTGTTACGAATTGAGAAAATTAGGAATTACATATAAGGGAGTTGGAGAGACCCTTTTAAGGGATGTTGAGATATTAAGTGGGCAGCCTTCGTTAAAGAGATGTTTCCACCGCATTGATTAGTTTTAAACATGTTGACAAAAGCAAAGATTACCAGATACATTGCTCTTCTGATTGTTTTATTTCAGAGTTAAAGGGGTTGTCTCACTATGAAGATCATAGTTGAAAATGGGGACCAAAAATCTAAGGATGTACGTCCTTGGTTACTATTGGCAAAGTGCTACTGTTTTAGAGAACGGGCTGGTTTACATGTGCTTAGCAATGGTGTTTGTTTACTGGTCAGGGAAGCATTCTGTCCTGACCAGGTCGTGCACATGCAAAGTAAAGGCAGTTAAGAGGAGGGGCAGGGATGTGTGTATTGGCAGGCAAGGAGGAGAAGCAGTGAGAGGACATGCAGGGGGGTGGTGTGTATTGTATCCTCTTCACTGCTTCTCCTCCTTGCCTGCCAATACACACATCCCTGCCCCTCCTCTTAACTGCCTTTACTTTGCATGTGCACGACCTGGGCAGGACAGAATGCTTCCCTGACCAGTAAACAAACACCGTTGCTAAGCACATGTAAACCAGCCTGTTCTCTAAAACAGTAGCACTTTGCCAATAGTAACCAAGGACGTACATCCTTAGATTTTTGGTCCCCACATTTTCAACTATAATCTTTGTAGTGAGATAACCCCTTTAAAACAGTTCTGATCTCCTGCTTGTTTACAGAAGATTCCTAGGCTGCCGACCACCTCTCTGCTCTAGCAGCCCTGGCTGGGATGGTGCCGTCACTCCCTGCTGTGTTTTATCAGCAGCACAGGAGCTTATCTTTGTTGATAAGAAACTTGAACCCTTCAGAGCTTTGTAGCCTTCTGCCCTGCTGTTAAAACTCCTCCATCACCAATGTCCATCTAACGGGCTCAGCTAGCTAATCTCAAGACGTGGGACAAGCATTGTAGTTATTGACTGGAACAAACCTTATTAGGATGGATATACTTTCTAGCCACATGCTGTTAAGATTTTTTACATCTTGTGCTCTAACTGCTAGACTGTGTGTGTGGTGTGTGTGTGTTGTGTGTTGTGTGTGTGTGTGTGTGTGTTGTGTGTGTGGTGTGTGTGTGTGTTGTGTGTGTGTGTGTGTTTTTTTCAGTTAAACTTAAAAATGGAATGGACCAACTCTCAAAATATATAGTAAATTGGTCTAGTTAGTTCAATGCAGTGCCAAGAGCATGAGGAATTTGGTTTGGCCTTTTGACTTCCAGGCTCCATATCTCACCATCCACTACAGTGGACTACTTCATACACTCTCAAGTACTGTGGGTATGAAAAGGACAACATAGTGTTCCAGCAGAACAACGACCCGAAGCATATGTCAAGGTTGGAGAGGGAATGGTTCAATGACCAATGAAGTAGATTTGCTGTATTGGCCTTCACTTTCCCCAGAAAGGTGGATTTACCAAATACTAACAAAATAATAAAAATTAATATTAGGAGCAAAACAGTAACCGTTACATGACAAGAATCTGCAGAACTAAGCAGATGCTAAATACTTTCAAGTCACATTTATGTATAAGATGGGTAAGATGACTGTATATAAAATGATGGGAGCCTCATGTACAAAGCTGTAGTGGATGGTGAGATATGGAGCCTGAAAATCACAAGATCAAAACATTGTTACCGTTTTACTTGTCAGTGTCTTAAATAGTTTGATTATTGTATCATAAGGTGATAAACAGCCGGATGTTACCATTTTACTACAGTAAAGGGAGTCAGGAGTCTGCGTAGCTGGAGCTTTGGCTTACTCCACAACCCAGTCCTTGCTCCCAGTGCTCTGCTATATGAACACACCTTTTGGTTAGGGGCAGGGTAACACCCAGCTGTCCATTTCTTGATACATTTTCTGTGGAAATAAGAGGAATGGTACAACAGAGAGTTAAAAACAGATGCTGCAGATTTATTTAAGGGGTGGATGGGGTGAAGCATTTACTAAAAAGGGAGAACTGCCAGGTCCAAAAATATAAGGAACATAGTGTGACGATCCCTTCATATTGTATAATTGGTTCTAAACAAATCCTAGGGAACACATGGTGTTTTTTGACTCCTGATCATAAATCTGGATTGTTGCACTTATTAAACCTATTTATCATTAGTTATTAGGCATCTGTCAGTGCTGAGATCAGATGCTGATTGTGCCGGATATCCAGATCCTGTCTACATGCTTTTTGCTAGGATATAGTCTGAGATTTGCTTGTGTAATAACAGTTGAATTCGGTAATATATGTCATTTTAGTATAAGAAATGTAGTCACCATGAGCATAGCAGTGCCATATTATAGAGGTATGTTTGACGTTCATGGTCACCTGACACTTTAAATCTGCTGTACAAGTTGATGTACCAATTTCATTGATTTGAGGCTTGCAGGGTTCTGTGGGGCCTATAGATTGTAATGGGTGCCATATTACAGCTCTAGAATTAGTAGCCTGCAGAGAGGTGTAATTAATGGTTTAGGCATGAGACTTCTAGGGGATATATCGCTTTTTTAGTTTGGCTGATTCATACTGCTCTCAGCTTCTCAACTCTAGAAATGCTGGGGTGTTTCTTCTCTTCCCAGCTGGGTGACATCATCCCCCCTTCACTGGTCATGTTGGCTTCCGAGACTCTTCCCCCCCCCCCCATCCCCATCTGAGTCCACATGTCACTGTGTCTCTCCCTATCAGTCTTATTTTGTAAGAGCTGTATACATACCACAGGCTGCTTTCAATCTAGACTGAGCACTGATCTCTTTTCTCACAGCTGGAGACTTGTTACAGTTGAATCCAGCTTTCTATGAACGGCACAGATCTCCCTTCTATGCAGTAGAGGCAGGGATCGACACACAATTGTGCTGTTTCCTGATTATAGAAGCCCTGCAGTGTTATTCTGTTTCTTCTGGCTGTGCAGAGTGAAAATGTGCCGGTCCCTTACTTTGAGTGAAAGGCAGGAATGCAAGCTCTGTGAATACAGCCGACCGGGGGCTGAACAGAATGTAAATGAGCTCTCAGCTAGTGAAATGCAAAGAGGAGGGATCCGACCAGCACTGGATATCAGTGTAAACAGAAACAGAAGATAAGGAATACTGTGATAACAAGACAGCTTTGCTAATGACATCTAATTGCAAAGTTGTTTGTTTTCACTGTCCCCTTATTCTGAAGAACATTTAATGAAATGATACAACCCCTTTAAAGGGATGTTTTTACCAATCGGTTTCACAGAGCCTGCTCTTCACAGCCAGCTTCAGGCTCCCGCTTCCTGTTTAGGGTGTGGGTGGTTCTATAGTAGACACTGACATTTCAACTCAGCTGTTCTCTGGCTGAGCCTGTTAGAGGGATATGGGTGATGAAGTCTAAACAGCAGGACACAGAGCCTTAGAGGGTTAAAGCTTGTCATTAAGGGAAACGAGCTCCTGTGGTGTTCTGACACTTCAGGGAGTCGCATCACCAGCCCAGCTACTACTTGAGCAGAGAGAAGTGGTTGGTTATTTATGAAGCTTTGTATAACACAGCAGGAGATGAGAACTGCTCTAACTCTCTCTAAAAGGAAGCAAAATCAGAGCAGCAATGTATTTGGTAATGATCTTCATTTACCTTTGCCTACATGTTTACAGCTAGTTATTGTGGTGAGAATACCACTTTAAGGCTGAACTTGCATCCCTATAACCCAGTATCTGATTAGTGGGTGACTGGCGTCCTGCTGAGTCGAATGGTGGCACAAAGTATCTTCACAGAAACTAAATATAATTGTGGCTGTACCTGGTGCTGGAGCTCAGAACGCCAAGAGCTGGCTTGGAACAGTATGAAACGTGAGCTATTAAATTAACCACTAGCCTGACGTATGTTGGATGTGTGAATTGAGGTCCTGCTTTGATGATCTTGGTACTGTAGCTTAAAGGGGTTTTGCCATGTTGTAATTTTTGACGTGGGATCCTCCAAAATGGGTATTTAATTACTTTTCTAAATATATGTGATTATAAAAAGTCAAGCCTATGAGAGCTACAGTTTTCTTTACATGCCCTTAGTTACGTAAAAGTTTACATTAGACACGACCAGGAGCTGACAGGAGCTGATCTGGCCGCGCTTGCGTGTTTGCACTACTTATCTGATGACAGGGAACATGAAAGGAGCTTGCAAGGCGCTGGGGAGAAATGTGTAGTGTATGAGGCTTTCTGCTGTATAGAGAATCCACTAGTTGTAATGTAATTATCTTAGTAAACATTGCAGACGCTCCCTTGCTTGCTTGCTCTGCTCGGGCTCCCTCTTTCCCCCCCTGCAGCAGTTCGACACCGCATGATTTGTTTATCTTCTGTCCTCAGCAGATAACATGTAAGGAAGTCACTTCTTGGCAAAACCCCTTTAAAGGGGTTGTCTCATCTTGCGGTTTCATAGAGCAAAGCCGCATTATTTTATTCATACATCCTGTCACTTCCTGGTCAAGCTGTCTGTAATTAGCATATGAGCTCCATGTATTCAGACTTAGGCTAATTAGATAAACAATCTCCTTCTGGATACAGTTTACAATTAGATATGTTGCACTGTGTTTTATTGTGTATCTCCATAACAATGACAGTGTTCGCTTTGGTCTTCCACATAATATGCTTGTTACATTTTCATTTGTATGTTGGGAGGGGGGGGGATTTAGTTTTCTAAAAAAAAATGTTGCATTTCGCTGTGTATTCTTGTAGAGCTGCTGTCTAGATGAATATTCTGATGGGAAATGACACCTCTGTGAATCTAACTCGTTTGCTTTATGTCATTACTGCATGCTCTGAAGTGCTTAGTAATAAGATTTAAAAGAAAAAGGTCTGTGACCAATACACAGCAGATACGGACATGCTGCAGACCTAAACTCGCAGCACAGGATGTTTTCTGCATGAGAAGTTTCCTCCGTGCCTAGTTGGGATTTGTGACATATTATCCACACTTGTTGCAGTTTAGAGCAGAGTTTGTGTGCAGATCTTCACAGCTATTCACATACTAGTGATTGTACCTTAGGGCTTGTCCCCACGGCACAGGTTGTTGGGTTTTGTAGATGGTTTGCGGTTTTACAAACACTCTGTAAAACTGACAAGCAACGCTCCCCCATAGACTTCAATGGAAAATCCGTGCAGCAGTCTGAACAGCATGGATTTTCTGCCGGACGGTTTTTTTTTACAAAACTTATAACATGTTCATTCTTCTGCCTGGTTTTCGGGCAGAAGATGAACATGTGGGTGCGAAGGGGGGACGGCTTATATCCGCAAACCGCAGAAAAAAGCCCTGTGTGATCAAAAAAGGACCAAATACCGGTTGGAAAATCCAACTGGTATTTGAGCTTTGTAGTGTAAACACAGCCTTAGTGTAAATTCACAAAGGTTGGGTTTGCAGTGGATTTTCTCTGCTGATTTGCGCACAAAAAAATCTACAGATTTCAGTGGACAGAAATTTTCATGTCTGAAATGGACCTGGAATGCAGATTTTCAAATCCGCGGTATGTTGTGGATTATTGATAGTTTTTTTTTTTTTTTTTTTCACTTCATGTGGGAAATCCAGATCCAGAGCAGCTGCAAATCTGATTTTAAATATATATTTTTTTCTCTCTTGGGAAATCTGTGGTGCTAAACCTGCTCTGAATCCATATCAAAATCCGCATGCTTTTATGTAGATTTACCTATGATGTTTGGGGGAGATGGGGGTTCTACAGCACTTCCCATCTTGTGTACATTCACCCTTAGGGCACGTCTCCATTGCACGGGTTTTCGGCCGGTTTTACAAGCAGTTTTGCAGACCGCCTGAAGAACCGGCCGGAAAAGAGCACAACGGGCTCCTATGAAAAACAGTCCCCATGGCACGGGTTTTGCCACCCGAAAGACATTCTACCTGCACATTCTTCTGTCCGGTTTTCGGATGGAATATGTGAAGGGGGAGGGCTTTTCTCTGCTCATCACACGGCACACAAACCGGTCAGATAAACCGCCTGGTATTTGTCTATTGCTGTGTGAACGCACCCTTAGCGTATGTTCATACAGGGCAGATTCGGTGTGGATTAGATGCCAGTGGGAGATGGCAATATTCAGTGGAGAAGGTTATCTGCAGATTTTTATGCGGATTTTTCCCTTTTCCTCTTGGTCAGAATGTGTGAATTTACCCCATTGGAAAAAAAATCTGACGCTCGGTCTTGGTCAGAAATCTGAGGCGACGCCTCAGATTTTCATTGTTAATGGAGTTAACCCATGGCACTGCTGCTGGAGAGGAATCAGAGCAGGATCTGCTTGACACAATGGACATGTCCATTCTTTTTTTATTTTTCCCTCCACCATGGATTTGTGAGCTGGGAACTACACCGCGGACTGCCCCTTTCAAATGAATGGCGAATTGCATAGGGATTTTAATATGGAATCGGTGGGCGTCCTATTTCAGATGGGCATATCACTGGGGTGTGCCGTAAGTGTCTGGTCTCAGAGAATGAGAGGTGCCTGGGAGGTCTGAGTACAGCCAAGCTCCAATGTACTGGGAATTCCTATTGATTTCAGTGGGAGATTGCTGGTCCCCCCTGTGTTCAGATTGGAGCGGTCTAGGCCTGCTCCTTGAGATGGCGAGGTGGAGCCCTCACCTATCTGACATGGTCTGAAGTGGAAAACGCCTTAAATGTCAGTGTACAAAAATCCACAAACAGATCTGCAGCACAATCCACATAAAACCCCTCAGCCGATCCGCCGTGTGTGAACCCTTACAGCAGCTTCATTGCAAGGCTCGCATTCTAGTTTTACCTATTTACCAGTCTAATTTACAGACTTCTGAATCCCCTGTAGTGTTTGGTGAGGTCCTGGGAATGGCCGGCCTTAGTTGCATGTAAACTTAGGACCCTGGTGCTACAAGAGAGCAATGCTAGATGCTAAGCCGCTTGAGGAAGACCTTCCTTTAGGAGAAGAAGTCTACAAATCCTGGCTTGTCTGTAGTTGGTGCAGTTATGAATGTTCACCTCTGCTGCTTGTCATCTTTCAGGATAGGCACATTAAGTCCCATTTTGTGATTGAACCTTTTCACTAAGACCTGTAATGCCTCGTTCACACTGCTTATTTGGGCACTGATTTGAGCCGTACTGTGCACCGTATTTGTGCTGCAGTACGGCTGAAATCCGTCGGTCATTACAGTAATCCATAGCATTGCACGGCAGCCGGTGTAATCGCAGGGCGAAATCTGTCCCCGCAATTACGTCGGCAATAAGCCGTGTGAACATTGCCTAAGGCTATTTAAATACAGCCCAGGTTTTTAGTCGGATTTTCAGTGGATTCAGTATTTAGAATCTGCCGAAAGTCCCACTGTAACCTGTGCCCCATAGACATCAACCAAAAAATCTGTGCTGTAGTATACACAGCACGGATTGTTTAAGGGCGTGTCCTCACGGCACGGGTTTTCGGCCGGTTTTTCAGACCGCCTGAAAAACCGTCCGAAAATGAGCACAATGGTGCTCTATGGGAAAACCCGTGCAGCAGTCCCCACTGCGCGGGTTTTCTGTCAGGCGGTTTTTCTGCCCGCGGTCCGGCCGCAAAACATTCTACCTGCACATTTTTCAGTCTGTGCAAATGAATGTGAAGTGGGAGGGCTTATCGCGGAGAAAAATCGCCCCCCTCCCCCGCCACGGCCGCAAAACAGGGCACATACCGGCCCACAAACCGACCGGTATTTGTCCTGTGCAGTGGGGACGCAGCCCAAGACTAGTTTGGATTTTCAAACCTGTCGGATCTTTCACCGGGTTGCCATTGAATTCCTGTACAGACCGGTTCCTTGCACAAGCCCGCAGCAAAATACTGCCGAATTTTGGACTATGCTGTGTGAACATACCCTTACTATGCAGATAGACTTTCTGCCACTAAGAAAGCGCTTGTTATATCCCAACGATGCTGCCTGCTTTCCTGTTGCCAGTTTCATTACTGAAGATGCTTGCATGCCGCTGACCTCAACAGCTTTGATTTTTTTCTCCAGGAGTTTGTGGCTTTCAATTATGCATAGGATACAGAGTCTAAACATACATTTAACACTGCGTGTGAGAGAGTGCAGAACTGATTCAGGAGGCGTTTATATCGTTCAGCTGCAGCAAGGTTTACTGACCAAGAGATGATTTACCTCAAATATATCCAGTATCACTGCCCGACCGTTTCCATACAGGAGCCCAATTGTGCCCAGTTTATGTTGCCTTTTAGTGCAATTTGTCATTGTGAACTTCCTACTTGTAGAACCAGCCCTACTGCACTATCCCATTATTGTGTAAATGATGGATTCACGTTGCCAAATACTTTTAAGACCATATTTCTGCTTGACTTGGTCATGTGACAATGGAGTCCCATTATTATGACCCCCGGCTAATCTCCAGAGTATACGATGTTTGCAGCACTGACCGTTGCTAGATGGGAGTGGGGAGTAATTAAGGTCCTAGTAGGTTGTCACAGGCATCCCATGGCTGCTGGACAGAGCGCGAGGGAGGATCCACAGAGTGCACACAATGATTGAGGTGGTCCCACAGATGCTTTATTGGGGTCAAGCCTGAAGAATTGGAGGTCGGGGCTAGTACTTAGAAGTCTTGAGGTATGTTCACATGGCGTTTTACGGTGCATACCTGTGCATGCTGAAAGTCCCTGCTGGCCAGAGCATGCTTTAGACAGCACAACGATCTGGCCTATGACTTCTGTTTCCCCCGCACGTAATCGTCCAAAAGAAGACACGGCGCTTATTTTTAGGATATGTTCACACCACGTGCCGCAATATGACGTGTGAACATAGTCTTCCACACGCATGGTCAGCACCTGAGAATACGCTGGTTTAACATGGCACTCAGTGCTATGATTTTACCGTATTTGCATGGCGTACTGTGGGCACATTGCAGCGTAATTACACGTTAAAGTACACCTCGCAAATACATTGTGTGAACACCCCCTTAGTCATGCTCATCCGACCAGACATTTCTAGCTGTGTGATGTGTTGCAATGTCTTGCTTGAAGATCCCATCCGCCCTCAAGGAAGACAATGAGCATGTATGGTTGTGCATGATCTGCATGGATAGATTTACACCAAAATCCGTTGAGTGTCTTCCACATGGAGGAGTGGGCCCAGAGAAGGTCTCAGAAACATTCCCCAGAACATAATGCTGCCACCACTAGCTTGTGTTCTTCCAGCAATGGTTGCAGTGTGTTTGTTCACTATGTATCGCCTCATACGTAAGCATCCATAATCTGTTTCATGAAGCGTGAAATGTGACTCATCGCAGAAGACAACCCTTTGCCCATCAGCGGAGGTCCAATTCTAATACTGCCGTGAAAGTTGAAGCGTTTTCAGCCTACGTGACTTGGTAAGCAGAGGTGCAGTGATCCTCCATCTCTACACCTTGGGGTTCGCTTAACTGTTTAGACGCGCGTCTGGTAGCCCCCTAGTTCATTTTGGTGGCGAGTTGCTCCACTGTAGCTGATCAATTCATCCCATGGGACCTTTGTAGCCAATGTTCACCTCTTACAGTCATGGCACATGGTGCTCTGTAGTTTTCGCTCCTATCCATAGAGGCTGTACCACTTCAAGGTTGTCCCAGTGTCTTGGTCACACCTCTATGGCTATGTTCACACCAGGGCTGTGAAGTCTGAGTCGGTGCCTATTTTGCAGGAGTCGGAGTCGTCATAAAATGGACCGACTCCAACTCCCAAAATGTATAAGTTGGTCCAGTTAATTTGATGCAGTGCAAAGAGCAAGAGGAATTGGGTCCTGCCGATGCTGCTGCTCCCATATCTTCAGCCTTATCACATGAGGAGTGTAATTGATGACATGGAGCAGGCAAAGCGCTGCCCCAGGGGAAAAGATTCTGCTCCCAGGGGCAAACAGATTTCAGCAACATTTTTCACCTGCTTTCAAAGTAGTACTAGAGTTCAACCATTCATCAAAACTGACTGTGGCTGAGGCAATTCCTTTATACCCTGACATTGTTAGAGATGTTGCCCCTGTGGTCACCGCTTTGCCCCCACCCCACCAGTTTAGTGTAAGAGGCCGTTCTCTATCCTGGAAATAATGAGATCAGATGTGAGGTCATGTATGCAGGATCTGATGGAGCCAATACTATTTCTCAGAACAAATTCATAGACTCCACAAATGTTCCTGCAGTGTTTTGCAGATTTACAATTTTTTTGTGTTCTAGTCATATCCAATAAATATATTTTACACTGACAAGCAAAATGGTAACAATGTTTTGATCTTGTGGCTTTCAGGCTCCATATCTCACCATCCACTACAGCTTTGTACATGAGGACACTGTCATTTTATATACAGTCATCTTACCTATCTTATACATAAATTTGACTTGTAAGTATTTAGCATCTGCTTAGTTCTGCAGATTCTTTCCTGTAACTGCATTGTTAATGTTTTGCTCTTTAAAAATCAAAATGTTAATTTGTATTATTGTGTTAGTACTTGGGAAATCCACCTTTTGGTTTTCTATGCTGCCTGAATCCTTCTGGGCTCTAATTGATTAAAGCCACTTGCCCAAAACTGACCCCGGCTCTTCTACACATTCCAATTTTGGGTGCAGACTGGATTTGGGATACAAATACGCTTTTTCTTCAACCCACCTAGAAGTGTTCAAAAGATCAACTTTTCCCTTTGTTTGTCAGTGTCTGTTCAAACCTAAATAGCTTGTTATTGTATCAAAAAGGTATAAAAAGCTGATGTTACCATTTTAAACAGAAAAGTTTTCATTAAAATGTGCCGTGTATGAGGGAGTCGGGGGTTTGGGAAAAATTGAGGAGTCGGAGTCGGGCTTTGGTTTTCCGTTCACACCCCTAGTTCCCCGGGCTTAAATTGGAACTTTTTGCCCCGAAATTTTGTCCCGTACTGCGCTAAATACGGGGCAGGACCCCCCGTTTTGGGAAATTTTCACAGTTCTCTGGGAAACTATGGATTATCTCCCCCCGCCGCGAATCTGCCGGGGGGGGGGTGGTGGGAGGGGGGAGATAAGTACATGTAAATTTACTAGCGGAAAAATACGCCCCCTAGTAATGAATGTCTATGGTCCGGGTAATTACGCCCGCAATTAAGCCTGGAAAAAACCCTAAATGTGACTTCCCCCTGGGGTTGGGGGTGAAAGGGCTTGTTCAAACACTTTTTTGGAAATCCTTTTTAGGACCCGTTTTTGGGACAGTTAAAAAAGCGAATTCCCAAAAAGGGATCCCCCAAACGAAAAGGTTGATATTTTATGTGGATCCGTATGCTGCTTTTCATTTGCGTTTTAGGATCCGTTTTCCGGATGCGTTTTCACAAAAAAAAAAAAAGTGATCCTGGAGCGGGGTGTGGGGGGCGGGGCCCCGCTGATCAGTGGAGTGGGGTGGGGGCGGGGCGGGCCCCCCGTGCCCCAGCTGGAGCGGGTGGGGGCGGGCGGCCGCGTTGATCAGCTGGGGCGGGGTGTAGGCGGGCGGCCGCCGCTGATCAGCTGGAGGGGGGAATTTGAATTGCCGCCGCTGACAGCTGGAGTGGGGGAATTTGAATTGCCGCGCTGACCAGCTGGGGGGGAGTCGGCGGGGGCGGGGGCCGCTGATCAGCTGGAGCGGGGGGGGGTGGGGCGGCCCCCGTGATCAGTGGACGGGGTGCGGTGGCCCCCTGATAGCGGAGCGGGTGTAGGCGGGCGCCCCCGTGATAGCGGAGGGGAGATTTGAAACTGCCCCCGCTGTCAGTGGAGCGGGGTTTTGGCGGGCGGGCGCCGCTGATCAGTGGAGGGGGTGGGGGGGGCGCCGCCGCTAAAAAATGGAGCGGGGTGCGGTGGGCGGCCGCCGCGGATAAAGCTGGGAGGGGTGGGGGGTGGGGGCCCGCCGGGGAAAATCAGTGGAGAGGGGTGCGGGTGGGCGGCCGCGGGATCAGCTGGAGAGGGGGCGGGGGGGGGCCGCCGCGGATCAGTGGGCGGGGTGCGGGGGGCCCGCCTTATCAGCTGGGGGGGGTTGTGGCGGGGGGCCCCCGCCGCGATCAGCGGGTGGGGGGAGTTTTGAACTGCCCGTGATCAGCTGGAGAGGGGTGGGGGTGGGCGGGGCCCCGCCGGATCAGCTGGGGGGTGCAGTGCCCCGTTGACGCGGGAGCGGGGGGGTGGCGGGGCCCCCGCAGATCAGTGGAGGGGGAGTTTTGAACTGCCCCGTGATCAGTGGAGCGGGGGGGTTTGGGGGCGGGCGCCGCTGTCGCTGGACCCGGGGGGCGGGGGGGCGGCCCCCGCTGATCACTGGACGGGGTGCGGGGTGGGGGGCCCCCGGGTCAGCTGGAGAGGGGGCGGGTGGGCGGCCGCCCGGGATCAGTGGGAGGGGTTGCGGGGGGCGGCCGGGGGAAATCCTGGAGCGGGGTGCGGGTGGCGCCGTTGATCGGGGGAGCGGGTGTTGGCGGGGGCCGCCGTGATCAGCGGGAGTGGGAGATTTGACTCCGCCGCTGATCAGCTGGAGGGGCATTTCCCCCTCCACCTGTCAGCGGCGGCGTTCAAATCTCCCCGCCCCAGTTTATCAGCGGCGGCCGCCAGTCCCCCCCCCGCTCCACCCCACACTCTGTCCAGCTGACAGCGTCGACCGACCTCGCTCCTTTTTCCGCTGCTGTAGTGTCTCCTGCCTGCTCACTGCGCGCCGCCGCCCGCGACCCCCTGCAGCCGTGCCTTGCATTCACCGGATCCCCCGTCCAGCCGTCACCTCCCTTTCCCCAGCACCCCCGTCCACGCTCACCGCGCTCCAGGATCCCGTCCAGCCGCCACTGCGTTTTTTCGCATCCGTTTTCAGGATGCAAAGCGCGCTGATAGGGCCCCCAAGTGGGGAGCGTTTTTTGGACAGGTCCCAAAAAAGGGCCCCCACTCCATTATCCCTAGGGCTTTACTTGGGAAAAACCCCAAAAGAATTGACATGTCAATTCTTTTAAAACGGATGGAAAAGCGCAGGCAGGAGAGCTCTCAAAAAGGGATCGCCGTCTCCCGTGGGAAAAGCGATGCGTTTTTCCATTTAACTAATGTTAATCACACTGACAATGTTAGATCCGTTTTGCGGATCCGTAAAACGAATCACAAAAACGTCGTGTGAACAAGCCCTAAGGTTGCAGAAGCTATCCTTTGTTTGGCCAGGTCCTGTGAGCTGTGCCATGTATTTGCTGGCTCTCCGGCAGTTCACGTAATTGGGGTAAATCTCTCATGTAAGGTGCAGCTCGTCTCCTGGTTAATCCACGTCTTTGTAGCAGAAAGCCTGGAATAAAGGATTTTATTACATAACCATTATTATTGTGACGGGAGTCATAACATTTTGTCAGTTACTTGGAGGAACTGCTCTGATTTGTGTTTTGTAAATGCTCTATGATAAAATGCAGTCCCACAACTCTGATGATTGTATTATTCATGTTTTTCACAGGGTTTTATGTGAATTTGTGTCTTTTTTCTTAGAATTTATCCTTCGCATAAACATTGCTATGGTTACCATGTCTTATTGAGTTAATAAAATGCAATAAATATAAATTTGGAGTTTTTCAAGTCTCATCTTTCTAAGTCATAGTACAATATGTCAGCTCAGTGGGACATTTCCCAGTTTATAACCCCCTGCTGTTCTTTTGGTGATACCTGTGTAGCTAGGGCAGAAACGCTTCCTTTTGTAATGTGATTTTTCCAGTAGTCTCTCAAAAGCTGGACTGCTATGTCCGGAAGTGAGTACACCCCTTACATTTTTGTAAATATTGTATTCTATCTTTTCATGGGACAACACTGAAGACATGACACTTGGATACAATGTAAAGTAGTCAGTGTACAGCTTGTATAATAGTGAACATTTAGTGTGCCCTCAAAATATCTCAACACACAGGCATCAATGTCTAAACTGCTGGCAACAAAACTGAGTAAATGAACTTGGACAAATTGTGCCGGAAGTGTCAATATTTTGTGTGGCCACCATTATTTTCCAGCGTAACCTTTAAAGGGGTTGTATAATTTCATTAAACGGTCTTCAGAATAAGGGGTCAATAAAAACAAGCAACTTTGCAATTGGATATCATTAGCAAAGCTGTCTTGTTTTCACAGTCTGCCTTATCTTCTGTTTCTGTAAACACTGTTCCCCAGTGCCGGTCGGATTCCACTTCCTTTTATTTCATTGGCTGACGGATCTACTAATTTACATTCTGTCTGGTCCCCGGTCGTATTCACGGGAGCGTGCATTCCTGCCTCTCACTCAGAATAAGGGGCCGGGAGCATTTCACTCTGCACAGCCAGAAGAAACACACTAATATTGCAGGTGTTTCTACATTCAGAAAACCGCAGAATTGTGCCTCGGTGCCTAAGTGTAAACATAGACGGAGCATTAGGCTGCCTCTGTCACTCAGAATAAGGGGCAGGCAGCATTTCACTCTGCACAGCCAGCAGCTGCACAGTAACACTGCAGCTGTTTCTACAATCAGAAAACAGCAGAATTGTGCCTCGGTGCTTAAATACTCCTGCGTGTAAACATAGCAGGGAGATCTGTGCTGCTCTGGATGAGTTTGTAGAAGACTGGATTCAACTGTAACAAACCTCCAGCTGTGAGAGGAGAAGAGATCAGTGCTCTGAGTTCACAGTAGGATATCTAGACTGAAAGCAGGTATGTGGTATGTAAGCAGCTCTTACAAAATAAGACTGCATAGGGAGAGGACACAGTGACATGTGGACTCAGAGAGGGGGGTGGCACAATGACTTGGGAGCGAGCATGAACAGTAAAGGGGGGGGGGGGGATGATGTCACCCACCGCCCCCCATTCAGTTAAACACCCAGCTGGGTGGGGTAGAAACGTCCCTGAATTTTAGGAAGTAAGAGAATCAAGCTTAAAGAAAAAGGCCGAACTGATTAAGCGATAAATCCCCTTTAATTCTCTTGGGCATGGAGGTCACTAGAGCTTCACAGGTGGCAGCCACTGGAATCCTCTTCCACTTCTCCATGACATCATGGAGCTGGTGGAGGTTAGAGACCCTGTGCTCCTCCACCTTCTGTTTTGACAACAGGGTATAGATGGCCTTTCCTCCATATTACTTTGGGGGAACAACTCTGCACCGCCTACCAATCGGCTGTTTGGAAGGGGTTCCAGTAATCAGGCCTTAATTGGAACGTAGTTGCACTGACAAGCACAATGCTGGAAGTACAAACTAGTGCAAGCAATAAAGGGACTGCAATCCTTGGGTACCGTGGCTCTAAGAGCCGATTGGCAGGAGTGTGGGGAGCTGGACCATCCCAATCTAATGGTGTAATAAATTGGGGCAGAATAAATTAAGAACTGACAAAAGCATTACTCACCTCGCAGATCTGCTGCCATTCTGACGCTCACTGGGTCGCCACTGATCTCCATTTGCCGAGGGACAACCCCTTGAATCTATTTCTTGTGTAGTTAAGTAGCCGCAAGGTGAAATGTAAAAATGTTTTTATCCTGAAAATGGGCAATTTAAACATTAAGTCCTAGCATGCAGTGTTGGTTTTCTCAAACAGTTCAATGAAACAAAAGCCAACCACAGTGATGTACACCATCAAAGAATGTCAGGCTCAGTGACGCATCAATTACAGCTTGACAGTGACGCCTCCTGCTGCTCACAAGTGGAGTTATCATGGCACCCGACTCTACTTGAGGGGCGCCCCTCAGCTCATTGAGGTTCAGGGGTACAGAGTTACCAGCTTCTACACGGCCACTCAGCTGATCCCACAGGTTTTTCTATTGGGTTCAGGGAGAAAGTGCAGCCGCTCCTTTTGAGGAACCTCAGTCTCCAACAGCCATTCCCTTGATGAGCTGGAGCAGTGTCATCTCTGCGCTGTTCATGCAGAGGCACAATGACTGGATGAATGTTATTCCAGTAGTAGAGGTGTCACTGTACCATCCAGTGTAGGGCAGTTCTGTATTGACTGCTCACACCTGCCCACAATGTAACACCACCACCAAAAGCTTGCCTGGTGACAACAGTGGCTGATGCATAGCACGCTCCTTGACGTCTCCAGTATGGTTGGCAGCCATCATTTCTGCTCAGAGTGAATAGACTTTCATCACTGAACAGCACTGAGGACCACTGGTCCCTCATCCAGCATAGATGCTTCCTGGAAGACAATGATGTCTGTGCTGGTGGTGCGGTCGGGTCTTCTAGCACACAGATCACACAGATGCAAACAGTTACAAATAGTCTTACGTGACACTTGGTTGCCTCTCACCTCCCTTAAACGTGCCTGGAGTTGTGTGACATTCATCATCCGGTTACACAGAGCATCGTTTACAGTGAAGCGGTCATCAGTTTGTGATGTAGCCAAAGGACGTCCACTTCTTTGCCTTTCTGTTACACTCCCTTTAAGGATCTTGTCATTTCTCCCCGCCGGCTGCACTCAGCTCAGTGGCCATTCGTCTAGAGCTCCTGGCTTGAATCTCACCAATGAGGGAGGTACTCGTTTTCAACTAATTGGGACTTCGGCGCGTAATTACGGATGAAAAAAACCCCTTTTTTAAGCCGTGTGAACATGGCCCTTAAAACGGCCTGGGTTGTGTGACATCATCATCGGTTACACGGGCTTTGTTTACGTGAAGCGGTTTATCAGTTTGTGTGGAGCCAAAGAACATCCCTTCTTTGCCTTTCTGTTACATCCCTTTTCTGCGCCCTTTGTCCCTTCGTGACACTCAAAAGCCTGGCCCTTCCGTTCTGAGAGCATCTTGTTAAACCCCACAAATGGGGGGTATGTTGATCAACATAAGGGTGTTGTCTTGGGGCTCATGATGCAAAAGGGGAACGCATGATGAGGAGGATGTTTAATCCCAAGTCTAATTGATCCAAAAGAGGATTTCAGGGATCAAACCCTTTGTAAATTTTTTGCCATTAAGCCCCCTTGTTGGATAAAACAATTTGTAAAACTGTTCAATGTTCAGTATTTTGCAAATGTGTTTTTCTAATTTTGAGAGTGGTCCAAATCCAAAATCCCAACTTTTTTGTGTGGAGAGAAATCATTTAAATGTGAAATAACTTTTTAACCCATAAAGAATTTGCCATATTGAGAAGAAAATGTGAAATACAAAAGTGTCACTGTAGTTGTATCAACCCATAACGCTATTTATTCTGTACGTTGCATGCCATGAACATGAAAAGAATCCCAATTTTTTTTTCCCTTTTGTTCTTGGGTGTTTCGGTTTAAAAAGAGCGCCTTTTTGGGGTGTCTCGAAGCTCCATAAAACGAAGCGAGTATTGTGCCTAAGCGTGAGCAGCTCTTCATTTGGGGGAAAACTTTCGGGGGGATATTCCAAGATTGGTGTGGGTAAAGAGGGGGGGACCAGCCACCGAGCAAAAGTGGAATATCACAAAGAATTAGCCTTAAAAAGTCTATGATGGGAACAGCTCTTTAAGTTTTCAGAATTCGGAGATGTTAAGGATTGGGGGAGAGGATGGGATTTAACGCATCCATAAGGTCCAAAAGAGCCATGGCTATTAAAGGGAATATGCCATCCAAAAATGACTTAGTGTTTCTTGCGTTATGTTACACATTTTTTAGGAATTTTTTTTTTTTTTTTTTATTTTTCCATTCACTTTTAAATTTTTTTTTTTTTTTTTATAATGTTTAAGCCCTGCAATTTTCACTAGGTCTAATAATGTTGACACCCCCTTTTTGTAGAGAGATTTTCAGTAGTTTGCTCTTTTTCCAGCACAAGCGGGCCCAAACTGACGGGGAACTAAATGTATAGATGGGCAATACACTACGTCAAAATTAAAAAGCATTTATGTATCTATATACATGAAAAAATTTGAGACTTGGGTTCCATTTTCTGAACGAACTTTTTTTAAAGCTCCCCCCACGACTTCAACGTGGTCCAATCGGGCAGTCCTACCATCTTACCTCCAATCGACCCAATCAGGCCCCCCCTGGGTACCGACCTCCTTTATTCAGAGGAAAAAAAAAAAAAACACCCAACCCTGAAAAGCCCCCTTCTTATGACACCCCTGTGAGGGGTGGGGGGGGACAGAAACCAAAATGGAAGCACCCCTTCCTTTCCATATAGGTTAAAATCAATGTACACAAGTAAAAAAACGTATGTTCTCTCACAAAAACATTTCTGAAAAAATTTTTGCAAACCCGGGGTTCCCACGGCAGGGCTGCGGCCACATGTAATTATACATGTACACACACTAACCCGCCGCGCACCATTCTGTAAAAAGGGCAATACACTACTGGAAATCCCTAAAGAAGCATTTATGCTATCTATCATAATGAAAAAACTTTGGGGGACTCTATTTGTTCTTAATATCAGGGATCAGAACTAGTTTAAGCTGCCCGAGACTTTCAACGTGGTCTCAAATCGGGCAGTCCTATCCTATCTTTACCTCTCAATCGAGAGCCAATCAGGCCTATCCTAGGTCTACCGGACCTCATTATTCATTAATATTTTTGTTGCAAAACATACGTTTAAACTTGGTTTTCCCATTGATTTAACCTATATGGAAAGGAAGGGGTGCTTCCCATTTTGGGTTTTCTGTCCCCGCCCACTCTCACAGGCTGTCATAAGAAGGGAAAGCTTGCAGGTGGGTGTTTTTTTTATGTTTTCTCTCTGAATAATGGGGGTGGTGACCAGTGAGAGGCCTGATTGGCTCGATTGAGAGGTAAAGAATGGATAGGACTGCCGATTTGAGACCACGTTGAAAGTCGTGGCAGCTTTAAAACATGTTCTGATCATGATATGTGAACCGAGAGTCTCAAAGTTTTTTCATCAATGTATAGATAACACAGGATCCAATAGGAGAAAGTCACAGTTCACCCTCTCTCCCTCCCTGCACACTGACTTCTTCCCAGGTCACAGAGCATACCCGGAAAACTCTTATAGAAATCAATGGGACGGAGTCAGTCCTCAGGCTCCTATATGCATGAAGCTGCTGTAAAGCATCTCTCTAAATGCTGTTAAAAGCAGTGCAGACAAGCATGCTGTCCCCACAATCCTATACGGACAACCAAATTGAGAAATCTACAATCAGAAAATAAAAACGGCGAAGAAAAGGATATGGATCAGGGGCTTGATTTAATAAGTAAAAAAAAAATGGTGACAGATTCCCTTTAATGGGGTTTTCTCACCATTCTATTTCACAGAGCCTGCTCTTCACAGCCAGCTTCAGACTCACTTCCTGGTTAGGCTGTGGGTGGTTCTATAGCAGTGATTAGCATATTAGCTCTATTTATTGCTGATTCTATGACATGACTGAGGTCTGTATGATGTAGGTCACAATGTTACAGATCGCTAAGGTTTAAAACGTGTCATCACCCTAGGTAAACAAAGCTTCAATGCTAGAGAGAACACTCAGCAGGGAATGACTCCCCATGGTCTGACTGACCCCAGCTTAGAGAAATGAGAGATCAGATAGTGCAGGGAGAGGTGGTCCATAACCTAGTTGTAGATGCATTGCTTTGTTTTGGAGATAAAGAAGACTTTATCACTTACCTGTTCCTGCATGTTAAAAGCTCATCAGTGTGGTGAGAAAACCCCTTTAGGGGCTGATAATAAAGAGAAAAACCTTACTGGTCTAATCTCTGGGGATGAGGGTAGAATTACATGTTTTATTTCTGGGCCCACCCCCCACATACACATTCTTACTTTCTGTGAATGGACAGCCAGCCTTTCATTTGGATACATGAGAAGTGGGGCTAGGTCCAGACTTCTAGCTAGCAGGCTGTTTTAGTGGCAGACACCAGTAGCATAGATCATTAGCATTTTAATTATCTTTTCCATTATAAGACGGCAGGTAATTCTGTGTATAATGCTGTTCTAGCTGCTTTGTGTACATGCACCGATCACCTTATGCATTGTGCCGGCAACTACACATGGGTTTCACAGTGCACAATGATTAGATTCAGCAGTCGCCAACCTTTCCATCCCTGCCTGTGCTGTGCAGGCCTGCTCCTTGTGCTGCTAACAAATGGGCTGCTTAACGGTGGTCATACACATTGATAAATGTCATCTCACTGGCCAACCTTCTACTGGCTGTGGGCTTCTGCTGATCCAAAGAGTGAAAGGCAGCTCCAGCGCCTTCCTTAAAGGGGTTGTCTCACTACATTGATTCATCTCACCTCAGTCCTGTTTTCTTGGTTTCACTTTGAATTCAGGGACGTGTTTACTGGCTTCTTCTAGGCTGCAGTAGAAACCAGGTCTGTAGCTATAGCAACCAGTGCTGGCAGCCGATCAGGAGAGATCAAACAGGTCTGTAGCTATAGCGACCTGAGGAGCTGATGCAGCCCATACAAGAGGGGAGATTTCATAATAGATAGGATATTGTGAATGGACACATATTGCAAAGTGGCTTGTTTTTGCAAGATCTTTAACATAAAAAGCAATCCTTGTAGTGAGACAACCCCTTTAAATAGTATTTTTATTCAAATCCACAGTAAAAGCGATACATAGACCAGCGGCACTCTGACGCGTTTCAGGTCAGACCCTTAGTTGTAGCAATTCTAAAAACGCAAATACACACGTTTATAAAGGATCTGAACTTAAAACGCTTGTAAGAGGCAAGATCCGATGTGGAGAAGGAAAGAAAACATACATACAAAAAATACAAAGTATAATACTATATAATAATGCAAAATGAGGTCCTGTCTGGTATTCAAACCATGTGGTTCACATGTATTGAGGGAGATTTTGACGCAATAAACACCTTCACCATATAGACCCATATAGAGATGTAATCAGCAAATAGAACACTTCTTGAAACCAACGGATACATTTGACGTTTGATGTATCATAAGCCAGGGATTGTGTGTCAGGTAGGGCTGTGGAGTCGGAGTCGGTGCCTATTTTGCAGGAGTCCGAGTCGTCATAAAAAGGAACGACTCCCAAAATATATAATTATTTGGCCCAGTTAGTTCAATGCAGTGCAAAGAGCAAGAGGAATTGTGTCCAGCCAGTGCTACTGCTCCCATATCTTCAGCCTTATCACATGAGGAGTGTAATTGATGACATGGAGCAGGCAAAGCACTGCCCCAGGCGAAAAGATTCTGCTCCCAGGGCAAACAGATTTCAGCAACATTTTTCACCTGTTTTCAAAGTGGGACCTTTGTAGCCAATGTTCACCTCTTACAGTCATGGCACATGGTGCTCTGTAGTTTTCGCTCCTATCCATAGAGGCTGTACCATTTCAAGGTTGTCCCAGTGTCTTGGTCACACCTCTATGGCTATGTTCACACCAGGGCTGTGAAGTCTGAGTCGGTGCCTATTTTGCAGGAGTCGGAGTCGTCATAAAATGGCCCAACTCCGACTCCCAAAATATATAATAAGTTGGTCCAGTTAATTTGATGCAGTGCAAAGACCAAGAGGAATTGGGTCCTGCCGATGCTGCTGCTCCCCATATCTTCAGTCTTATCTCATGAGGAGTGTAATTGATGACATGGAGCAGGCAAAGCGCTGCCCCAGGGGAGAACATTCTGCTCCCAGGGCAAACCGATTTTAGCAACATTTTTCACCTGCTTTCCAAAGAAGTAGAAGAGTTCAACCATTCATCTAAACTGACTGTGGCTGAGGCAATTCCTTTATACCCTGACATTGTTAGAGATGTTGCCCCTGTGGTCACCGCTTTGCCCCCAACCCAGGTTAGTGTAGAGAGGCCGTTCTCTATCCTGGAAATAATGAGATCAGATGTGAGGTCATGTATGCAGGATCTGATGGAGGGATACTAATTTTCAGAACAAATTCAGAGACTCCACAAATGTTCCTGCAGTGTTTTGCATATTTTTCATGTTTTTGTGTTCTAAATTTATTATCCAATAAATATATTTTACATTTACAAGCAAAATGGTAAAAAATGTTTTGATCTTGTGACTTTCAGGCTCCATATCTCACCATCCATACAGCTTTGTAAAATGAGGCTACTGTCATTTTATATACAGTCATCTTACCTATCTTATACATAAATGTGACTGCAAGTATTTAGCATCTGCTTAGTTCTGCAGGTTCTTTTCCTGTAACTGCATTGTTACTGTTCTGCTTCTAAAAATCAAAATGTTAATTTTTATTTTTTTGTTAGTATTTGGGAAATCCACCTTTGGTTTTCAATACTGCCTGAATCCTTCTGGGCTCTGGATCAGATTCAAGCACATCTTCGCCAAAATCCTATCCCAGGTCTCTTCTACACATTCCCAATGTCGGTGCAGACTGGACTTAGATACAAATACAGCTTTTTCTTCAACTCTACCTACAAGTGTTCACAAGATCAAAACATTGTTACCCTTTTGCTTGTCAGTGTCTGTTCTACCTAAATAGCTTGTATCATAAGGTGATAAACAGCCGGATGTTACCATTTTACTACAGTGAAGTTATCACTTAAACATGCGCCATGTAAGAGGGAGTCGGAGGTTTGGGAAATTGAGGAGTCGGAGTCGGGGCTTTGGCTTGCCGACTCCACAGCCCTGGTGTCAGGAGTTCCAATAAAGTGCCAATATTCATGATATAACCACCCCCAATATCACTGAAGTTCAATATAATCAATAAAACACAAGGGACCTGCACCTCGAGATGAGGAATGTACAGTAAAGCACAGATGCTACTAGAATGAGTGTGCAGAGATGTGCTCAATTCATTAAACTCCTAAAACACTACACAAGTATGGGAGAGTACACGAACACCCCAGCTCCACGTGTGGGTGCCACTGGTAGTGACGTCACCTAGGCAAGTTACAGGAGCTCACCGGCCTCTCCACCAACTCATCTGGTGCCATGAAAACGGAAGCCTTTCTGCCGATGCAGCTTAATCAGCGGAGCCTCACACAGGGTTTACTGAACTGTTTTAAGCACAAGTTGCCCCCCTGGTTCATTGTGGTGGTGAACTGCAGTGTCGGTAAGTTCTTGGGCACCTCCATGTCACATGCTGCTCCGCAGGTTCCATATCATTGATTCACAGTGGCACCATTTGTCACGATACGCTTTCAGCATAGTAGCATGCAAGCCGTTCACAAACAGCACAGTTTCGCTAATACTGCCACAATCGGCCCAAAAGCCAATAATCATCCCATTTTTTTTTTTTTTTTTTGCAACTCTGATAAATCGCCCCGTTTGCCTTTGACAATGTGGGCTATAGGTGCAGACATAATAGGTGCAGACACTGTTAGGTTTTTTATGTAACATAGAAGCATCTGAGGAAGTGCCGTACAGGCACGAAACGCGTTATGCACGTTACTCTGCAACATACCAGGCTCATACCTTAATAATTTAATGGAATAAAATTTATATTTTTATCCTACGTCTATCTCTACGAGGATTATTACCAAGAAACGAGCGCCCGGTCCCTTGGTTTTTGTTGCTATTTTTCAACTGTATGTAGGAGGCATTCTCTGATTGCACCTATACAAGGTTTCATGGAAACAGTGGTGTTATTAGCCGTAGCATAGTAGTTATAATACAGGCGGGATAGGGACTGCAGGTTTGTTCTTAAAGGGGTTTTGCCACGATCTCATCTCATACCTCCTGCATCCAGCTTTTCAGCTCTGTGCGCTTTGTGTGATTTGTTTGAATTGTCTATCATGTGACCCAGCAGGATGACATCATCAGGCCTTTCCTCTCTCTACTCAAAGATAGGTCTGTTGATGTAAGTAGCTGAGAGGTAAAGTTTTTGTCTCCAGGCACGAGTCCTAGGTTCATATCCCCGCAGGAACCAAACCTGGGGATTTTTTTTTTCTCTTTATCAATGCACAGACCTGATTGAGGTTTATTTTTTATTTCTTTGCACTGTTTGACTAATTACTAAGGAGGACAGAGGACAGGAGTGGAATGACAGCACCTGGGGTTTGAACACTCAGTAGCTGCTTGAGAGGAGAGGTGATGTCTGAGCATGTGCGACCATGATTGAGGAGCTCTCAGCCCTGGTCGTATCCCCTGGAGATGAGCTGTAAACAATGGATCACTAAAGGAGCAGCTAAATGAAAAACGGTACAGAATATTTAATAATAATGAATGGTGAAAATGTTTATTTCATTTGCAAACTTCCCACGTCAATTTTACTTTGTGACAAAACCCCTTTAAGTTGAATTTGTATGTTATTCAGAACAGGCATATTTATTAAATGTAACTCCAGCATAAAAGTTTTTTTTTTTTTTTTTTTTAAGTTTTGGATAGTGCAGGAAAGGGTTTTTACGTTTGTTTTGCGGTCTGTGCCCGTGTTTATAAGATTCAACTTCATTTTCACCTCATGTGCTGCAGTGGCATGCTAGCACTTGTAGTTCCATGTTCCACAGCAGAAAGTAGCTGTGGAATGACAAGTGCCAGCATGCCCCGCAAGTCTCCATTTTTTAACTAGGGAACAGATGTAAGTCGAGGACTGCCTGTATCTGGTGCTCTGCTAATTGGAGCTATGGTTTTCTTAAAGGGTATTCCCATCACATCAAGTGGAAAGGCCAATTACTGTAACGGAAGAAATTTTCAAAATGCATGTTGATAAAACTTAATGTTATTACAAATATGTATGCTTTACCTAATACAGACCTTTTTTTCTTGCACTTTTAACTTGCTGTCTTGTCTCCATGGTTAATGACCACCACTGTGGGCTTTCACTTGTGGCCAGTATTGCAGCGTTATCAAGGACCGTCTGAGAATAAGTTCCTGTGGCCTAGCTGGAGAGAGGGGGAAACGCATGGCTATCCTGGTCACAGGAACTTATTCTCAGTCTTTGACAACACTGCATTACTGGCCACAACTGAACGAACCCTGGAGACAAAAGAGCAAGTTAAGTACCAAGAAGGCCTGTATTAGGTAAAGCATATATATTTTTAATAACATGCTTTGCTTGCTTTCCAGTAATTGGTCCTTCCAGCAGCACTTGCTATTATGGGAATATCCCTTTAATGTAATCTTTCCCAGTCATAGTAATGGGATCCGCTCCCTGTATGAATCTCATTTTCGGGAGCTGTGAAGCCTGTTCTCTGACATTAAACATTCCTCCTGCTTTGCCGTTTTCGTGCAGCATTTGTTTGTCGTCATGAGAAGTGTAACAACACAAAGCCGGGCCTGTCTCACAGACTCAGTCCTGATGAAATATGTCAGGGAATCGCTCTCCCTGCAAGAGCTTGGCTGTTTTGCCTCTGAGTTTGGGGTTTCTTGCATGTTAGGATTTCAGTGTTAAGCTTACACTTTTTGTTTCTCATTATTTTGTTGTTTTTTTTTCTCTTACCCTTTAATTGTGAGTTTGCTACGGACAGAGTAAATCCACCTCCTTGTAGCTTATGAGAAGAGGGCACTTAAAATGCATAACATGTATCACAGAAAGCAGTGTTCCTATAGCAACCATCCAGTAGGTCACAAGCGTCTCTGCCTACATGATTGGTTCTTAATGCTATCTAATATAAAAAAAATGATCAAATATGAGCATTGTGAGACAAGCGGGCACTGTGTGCAGGCCATTGTTTCTTCTTCTTTCTATTTGTCTGACATCTGTGCTTTTGATACATGATTGCCTTTAAGTGCTGGCTTTATAGCCCTCGCTTTCAGTGTTTCCAGAGCTGCTTGTATTACATGCAAATTTTTGCCGGGTATAGCTAGACCATGGCTTGGCTACAGAGGATTCATTCGGGCACTGCCAAGGTACACCTACAATTTGGCCATACTTGATGGATTTTTGTAAAAACAAAATAATATCACAAATGATATCTATATAGATATCTATATAGATAGTCTGTGTGTGTGTGTGTATATATATATATATATATATATATTTATATAACTTTCTGGTAACCATATTGTGTTTTTTTTTTGGTCATCCTTAAAGGGGTTGTCTCGCCAAAAAGATCAGCATTCAACATGTACAGAACACTAAATAAAGATGTTTTCCAAATATATTGCGGTCATTTTTTTGTGTTAAGGAGCTACAAGTGATTTTATCACCACCTGTGCTTTCTCTGGTTCCCCAAGTGACCAACCTGTGTATTCCTTCTCCCCTGCTGTTTGTTCTATCTGATAGCAGGGAATGTCATCACACAGGTATCTCAGCACAGACAGTGAGAGCTTGTTTGTTATCTGATCTTTCAGACAAAAGACGGTAATTACTGCTGTTTAGTTTACTTCAGAAGCTTCCCTGGTCCTGACAGCATGAGTTTAATTTAATTAGCAGAGGGCTGAATAAACGGAGCTCATATGCTAATTACAGACGGCTTGACCAGGAGGTCAGAGCAAAGCAGAATTTTTTTCATTCATGCATCCTATGAAACGTTAACCCTTTACCACCGCGGCCAGTTTTGACCTCCGTGACAGAGCCATATTTTTTAAATCTGACATTTCACCTTATGTGGGAATAACTTTGATACTTTTACCTATCCATGCGATTCAGATTTTCTCATGACACATTGTGCTTTACGTTCGTAATACATTTTAGTCCATACAATCTTTATCTGTGAAAAAAGTCAAAATGTCATTAAAATTTAGACAAATTTGCCATTTTTAAAGTTCCTAAATTTCGGCATTTAACGGTTATTCCACACAAAATAGTCTATAACGAGCATCTACCTTATGTCTACTGTAGGTTGGCATCATTTTAAATGTGTTTTTATTTTTTTATGACGTTATGGGGCTTAGAAATTTAGTAGTAAGTTTTTCATACTTTCAAGAAAATCTGCAACATACATGCTTATGTTTGAAGCCTGAAATGTGGCAAAAGGTTGAAAAGTTCAAGGGGGCTGAATACTTTCGCAAGGCATTGTATATTTCTTTAGAGGCTTTGATTGGCCTGTATGTTAGACACCCCCATAAATGACCCAATCTAAGAAACTACCCCCCTTAAAGTATTCAGTGGGGAGCTTAAAGTAGGATGTTTTTTAACCCATTAGGTGTTTAATAGAAATTAAAGTAAAGTGGAGGTGAAATTTCAAAATTTCACTTTTTGTTGAAGATTTTCAATTTATATCCATTTTTTTCACGGGAATATGGTAAATGTGTCAAGGGAGATGCAACTCAACATCGATTTCCCTAATTCTGAAGTTTTTGGAGATATCCCATATGTGGCCCTAGTGCGCTATTTGACTCCGCCACAAACCTCAGAATAGGAGAAGCACCTACTAGATTCTAGGGCCTCATTTTCATTCAGTTTTTTTAGGCTTCATTGCAGACAACTTAAGGGGCTAAAACTTAATAAACTCCCCTAAAAATACCCCATGTTAGAAATTACCACTTAAGGAATATATCCAGGGGTGTAGTGAGCAGGGCTGTGGAGTAGGAGCCGTTGCCTATTTTGCAGGAGTCGGAGTAGGCATGAAATGGACCGACTCCCAAAATATATAATTAGTTGGTCCAGTTAGTTCGATGCAGTACAAAGAGCAAGAGAAATTAGGTCCGGCCAGTGCGACTGCTCCCATATCTTCAGTCTTATCACATGAGGATGTAATTGATGACATGGAGCAGGCAAAGTGCTGCCCCAGGGGAAAAGATTCCGCTCCCATAGCAAACAGATTTCAGCAACATTTTTCACCTGCTTTCAAAGAAGTAGAAGGGCGCATCCCCACGGCATAGAATAAATACCGGCCTGTTTGTCCTGTTTTGCGCCTGTCCCCACGGCCGTGGGGGGTGGGGTGGGGCGGCTTTTCTCTGCGATGAGCGGAGAAGAGCCCTCCCCCCTCCCATTGAGAAGCACAGATTGTCCGAAAACCGGAAGGAAGAATGTGCTTGCTCAATGTTTTACCACCGGCGGCAAAACCGCCCGACGGAAAACCTTGCATGGGGCTGCAGGGACGGGTTTTCCATAGAGCACCATTGTGCTCGTTTTCGACCGGTTTTTCAGGCGGTCTGAAAAACCGCAAACCAGCTGAAAAACCGACCGAAAACCCTTGCCGTGGGGACAGGCCCGAAGAGTCCAACCATTCATCAATACTGACTGTGGCTGAGGCAATTCCTTTATACCCTGACATTGTTAGAGATGTTGCCCCTGTGGTCACCGCTTTGGGCCCCCAACCCAAGTTAGTGTAGAGAGGCCGTTCTCTAGCCTGGAAATAATGAGATCAGATGTGAGGTCATATATGCAGGATCTGCTTTGTACATGAGGCTACTGTAATTGTATATACAGTCATCTTACCTATCTTATACATAAATTTGACATCTGCTTAGTTCTGCAGATTCTTTCCTGTAACTGCATTGTTACGGTGTTGCTCCTAAAAATCAATGTTAAGTTTTATTGTTTTGTTAGTATTTGGGAAATCCACCTTTTGGCTTTCAGCTCTGCCTGAATACTTATGGGCTCTGGATCAGATTCAAGCATCTCGACCAAAATCTGATCCCAGGTCTTTCTCACATTCCCAAAATGTTGGGGCAGACTGGACTTGGATACAAATACATTTTTTCTTCAACTCCACCCAAAAAGTTTCAAAAAATCAGAACATTTTTCCCCTTTTGCTTGTCATGTCTTTTTTCTACCTAAATAGCTTGATTTTTGTATCATAAGGGAAAACAGCCCGATATTACCATTTAACTACAGTAAAGTTATCACTTAAAGGGTTTCTAACTACGTTGATTCTCTTACCTCAGTCCTTTTTTCTTGGTTTTTTCTTTTTGAATTCAGGGGCGTTTTCGGGTTTCCCCTAGGGTACAGTAGAACCAGGCTGTAGCAATCAACCAGTGTCGGCAGCCTATCAGGGGAGATCAAATAGGGCTGTAGCTAACAACCGAGAGCGATGCAGCCCCATACAAGAGGGGGGTATCTCAAAAAGGTAGGACTTTGCTAATTTGGGCTATATTTCAAAATGACTTTTTTGGGAAGATTTTTAAAAATAAAACAACCTTTTAGGAGACTACCCCTTTAAAAAGCGCCATGTAGAGGGGGTCGGAGGTTTGGGAATTGAGGAGTCGGGGCTTTGGGTTGCCGACTCCACAGCCCCGGGAGTGATTAAACGACCCCCGTGTTTCACAGATTTTTTTTTTTTTTTTTTAGCATTAGGCTGAGAAAATGAAAAATAATTTTTTCTCCAACAGTCTGCAATCATGGCTGAAAATATTTAATTTTTACAAGGATTCATTGGAAACGAAAGCACCCCAAAATTTGTTACACAATTTCTTACAAGTTCTGCAATACCCTATATGTGGGTGTAAACTGCTGTTTGGGCGCATGGCAGGGGGTACAAGGGAGGGAGCACTATTTTAGCTTTTGGAACACAATCTTAGTGGATGTTAAATTCAACACCCCTCATGGATCTCCTCTAAAGGTGTATCGTGTATTTTGGGCGTACAGGTGTTCCACGGCTTTTTTTTTTTTTTTTTAAGCAGCATTGGACCACGAAAATAGTGGAAGGGGGGGGAAAATCCCGCCATTTTTTTTTTGGGCTTTTTTTTGTAGCGTTCCCATATTAATAAAGGGTAACT